>PUID01036373.1:5293-17101 GCA_002993905.1 Miscanthus sacchariflorus | reverse complement strand
ACAATCTGTACAATAAAGCATGGAATCACATTTATGAGCAGTATTCATGTTAAGAGTTTACTACTGTCAAATAACATTAGTTACCAGCAGTGGTATCATGTACTTCTTTCGGTCATAATAAATATAATTTCATCTAGGTCATATGCCTAAATCAAACTATTCTTTTTAACTTTGACTATTCAAATATCAAATCTCATATATATAGAATGACATTACAAAATTAATATACGATATATACTCCTCATGAAGAATACTTAGTTAACCATATATAATTATTCCAATGTAAGATAATATATTTTTTATAAATATGTGGCTACTCAAAATGGGGCACTTCTAACAGTCGAGTCGGTCAACTCGCTCATATTGCCATTTCATTTAAGAGATAGCACAAAAGACAAGTTTTCCAATGGCCTCACTCTTTAATTGAGACCCTATCTTGGGGCTCACATCCTCTCTCTTCTCCCCAACGACCCGTTTCGATCATTGGTTCCACACCACCAGCCTGCTAGTTGTTCCAAGCCGCCACCATTGCTTGTCACTCGAGGCTTTTGTTGCTCCTCAAGCCAACCCCCCTTGTCTTTCACCACCTTCCCCTTGCCGCTCTTGCTAGATGTCAGCTATCTGCTGTGTCGATCGCCTCATCGCTCATGCCAGGATCACCACGAACTAGCCTCTCCTCGAGCACATTGTGGATGCATGCCATCGAAGCCACCATTCGAGACCGCACGTTCGAGTTGCTTCATGCCACGAATTAGTCATGGGTGTGTCCCCACGCATGCGGCAACATGCTTGTCCATGCGGTCACCACTGGATGTGAGGTGACGTGTTTTGCTCATCCATGGATGCGCGTGATAGCAAGATGACCTTGTATTGCAAGTGCGCTCCATCCGGCGACTACATCGTGGCTAGCATCCCAAGCATGGATAATCCACAACATCTGAGATGGGCAAATCTACGTCATCAACAACCTGTGTTTACGCTATGACTAGTGGAGTGGCAGTGATGAAGAGCTCGCACATGGATGAGGCAATGATATCTTCGTCGGTCTGGGTGTCAGTGTGGTCATCGGTGGCGCGTATAGACAAGGAAAATAGAAGTGAGAGAGCGAGACACAAGAGAAGGGTGGGCCTAAGAATGGCATCGTAGTTAGTTTGAGACTAGCTAGCGTGGTAAAAGATAGCTTTTATCCCTCCTCTCCTATCTATTCTTCCATGTAAGCAAAACATTGAGCTAGATTCTTCTGATCGAGTTAGCTAGTGTGTAAAGTAAAATGGTGAGCTGGATCTATATGAATTAACTGATATGTAACTGAGGTGTCTTCATATTGGAGACCATGTCGATGTCCTAACTTCATGTCAAACATGGCCTATACTACATGGGATAGGATGGAAACCGTATAGATGGTGACGTTTTATGACCTCCAGAATGCATACACTTTTTGAGAAGACGAAATTAAAGCAAGCTATTAGAGATCGACTCGGGAGTTGCTTTGTGACTTGTCACAGGCAATTAGTCTCCCACATTTGTAGCGTATAGGGATAACATACACTTATAAATCGGTTCACATACTTTGCAATAATGATCAGGACGAAATTAAATGAAAATCCCAATCCCATGCCATGCGTGACCGTATATCTAAGATTCCTAACGAACAACTTGTCTGGATTTTGTGTCAGTGAGAGGGAAGGGAAGGGAAGGGAAGGAATGGCCAAAGAGACGGTGCTGCAGATCGGTCAGGATGGCAGGTGCTGCCCACGCAAAGCGCCAAGAAACTGATGAAATACACCCACACATATAGCAGCAGCTAGCAGCACTACTATACATGTGCGCAGGCCAGGTAGCTGACGCTACACGTACGGGGGCACAGAGCGAATGAAATACTGGTACTGTACATGTGCGCAGAGCAGATGCAGAACAGTAGGAGTATACGATTACGAGCCGAGCACAGGCCCATGGAATCGGCAGGTGGGTTCGTTGTGCCCAAGCCCCAAGTACGTGTACAGTAGAATGTAGACGTACGTAGGGGTGAAAAATAGATGCTACTATCCATGTATTCTCTCTCGACTGTGTTTGGTGGTTCAAATTATGATTTAAAATTCAATCTTGATCCATCGTTTGCATGACATGCGGGAACGCTTGCTGGAGCTCGCGCGTAGTTAGCTCCAATCTACAAGTTTTGTATGACAGTGGTGCCCTCGTTGGTGGCACGACAAAAGTTCCAGGTACGTAGGTACGTGGGACGTGGATCGTTAATTTTAAGTTCCTGGTTCAAAGGAGGTATACCTCTTTGGGATGTTTGGTTCGAGGATGGGATCATGCATGATCCTTATATAGTTGGGACGATGTATCCGGGACGTAGCTATGGAACAGTGAATCAAATCTTTTGTTTTACCATTTTTCACTGATTTTTTTACCATATACGCCTGATTGGACTTTTTTGTTGCCATTGTTTCATACTGGGCTGGAGGCCCATTTACGTTAGGTTTAGGTGAAGTTGTGCTTCGACTCTCTGTACGGTCCACGCCCATTAGTCAAACCAGCAGCCGCCGCCGTCCAACCCCAGCGCCGCAGCATCGCGCCGCCCACAGCCACTGCGTCACGCCTCCGAGAATGGCGATTTGGATCCTGTTTCTTCCTCCTTCTCTTGATGATCCGGTTTATCTTGGTACGCCGTCCCAGTTCACGTCCCAGGCACGTTCCTATGACCGTACGTACCGCGTCGTCCCTGTTTCGTGATCCGGACGGTAGCTCTTAGCCCACTCATATAGTTAGTTAACTTTTTATTATTAATATATGGTCTACTAGTCTCCGTCATAACTTTTTTTTTTCTCGTGTCTAAATCGACATTAAGTTTACAGCCCGCTTTTCTTCTCTCTCCTCTTCGCTTCTCTTCACCTCAGCATTTAGTCAGCTTACGGCCTGTTATTATACTTGCTTTGACGCGCGCGCAACGGCCGGCCAGCCACGTGGCACCTCGCATATATGAATAGTATAGTAGGTGTGGGTGCTGCTAACCCTAGGCATTCGGGTTACCTGATTTTTTTCGGGTCGGATAATTCAAAATTCAGGTAATGAAAACAGCTACTCGATATTAGCTTTGAAAAAACACTCCCTGTAATTCCGGGTACCCAATAATTCGGGTGCAGGTTCGAGTATACCGGCCCGATGTAACCGACATTCACGTAAACGAGCAATTTAGAAAAGATTAGACATGCATTGCACGATTGTTCGGGTTTAGGTGCTGTCCTTCAGTCGTGTAGCTTCCAGTGCATATTAGAGGCGCGTCGCTGCTGGTGCAGACTTGCCGAGAGCTGGCATGGCTGCCTGCGTGGGCATGACGAAGAGATCCGGAGAGATGGCACCAGGTAGCGACGAGGGGCGAGGAGCTAGTCGGCAGCAGTGCGCGGCAAGCGAGTGCGGCGGCTGCTCGCGGTCGCGGCTGGCGAGTGTGGCGGCTCTCGATGCATCCGTCCAGACCGAGGACGAGGAGGTAGCGCCGCAACAGAAGTGCAGAACGAAGAGAGGAAGATGCCAACAAGCGTTGGATGGGCTGATGGGCCATGATGAACGCAGTAGCCTGGTGAGAATTGGAGCTGTGTTGTTGGGCTTTTCTCTGGATCGGGTAGAATGGGTAGTTCGGGTATTAGGGGACATTACCCGAATTACCCAAACTAATTTCGGGTAATGAAAATCGATACCCGAATTTGGGATTGGGTAGCTCGGGTTCGGGTATTTCGGGTCTGGATTCGGGTAATTCGGGTATAGATAATGGGTAACGGGTATTTTGCCTAGGTTTAGGTGCTGCGTGCGGCGTGTGTGCCTACATGCATGGGAAAGTGATGGCAGGAGCTAGCTCTAGGGCGCAGCGCATGCGGCTTAGAATGTGTCCATATGTTTCATCACATAGGGGTCTTTACTAGGGCCAGGGGTGCAGCGAGCCCAATTTCATGCTGCCACTGGTAGCAAAATGATGTTCTGTGATCTCTATTGTAAAATACACTTAGGGTATGAAGATGATACATTGTGTAGTATAAAGGACATCAATGGACTTTGATGCTGCATCAGCTCCTAACTAGGGCCCGTATGTGATGATTGGCGACCTCGGACTTAAACCTGCAGGAGCTAATGTTACATATGTGTACTGTTGAGCCTCGCCACTAATTATTATTTAGAGACGCACGATGTTGGTCCGTCTCTGATATACCATCTTCTTTATGTGTTTCTGGCATAGTGTCACCAATGTCCCATTGCACACTATAGCACCACTGTGCTTGTGCCACCAACGAGGGCACCACCGCGTACGTATGAGGCCAGAGCGGTTTGACACGGAGCGCCACAGCCGCACAAGCCCATATGCTGCCAATGTTTGGAGCCTTTTTTGTTTTGGATCCACCCGATGTGTGGAACCTGGGCTTCGCCATTTTCCTCATGGGCCGGGCAACCGGGCAGAAGCCCAGGCACCGCTCATGTGATCCGTAAAAGATTTTATGGTATATAGCTAGCGAATTAATTTCTCAGTGAACTATGGGCACTTACAAAAGTCCCGAGTGTGTAACTCTATTGGCATGAATACAGCTATTCTTAAACATGAATACGTATTCAAAGAGCAATTTGCACGTCAAAATAGTCACTGTCATAGACCGTAGTATACTATTCAAGACAGGTTTACACTGTTGGATCCAATAAACTACTCCATCCATTCTAAATTATAAAACGTTTTGGCTTTTCTAGATACATAGCTTTTGCTATACACTTAGATATACACTATGTCTAGATACACTAAATAAAAAGCAATATATATATAGAAAAGACAAAGCATCTTATAATTTAGAAGAAAAAAAAATGGAGTACATATTATCAATCTCCCTTATGCCCTGACGGAGAATCCCTGAATAGATGTATTTAGTGGTTATTGGTTACCTAGTGTTAGCAAGAAACTATGGTCAGTAAAAAAAAAACTCTTGTGATCCAAATCCTGCTGTGGCTAAAAACCCAGGTTAACAAAGCAAACTCAACCACGTTCGCAGGCTTCGTTCTTGCGGTTCCGCTACGGCGCTAGCGGCTACCGATGCCGCGTCCGAGCGCCAGCACATGGGCCGGCAAGAAAAGGAGATGTATCGCCAGCTCAATAATGTAATGGCCCTCGTTCCTACCGGCCACAGGCCTGCGCACGCACACGAAAGTGCATCTGGCCTGGCATCGCTGAGTCGCTCCCCTTCCCTGTGCCGGCGCCGCTATCCCCAAACCCAGTCTAAGACGAACGGAAAATACCTCTACCATTTTCGTTTCCATATTTTCGGACGGAAACCGGAGCAGGAGCCGGACATCCGGGAGCAAAAACGGTAGCGGGATATACAGTTATACGAAAACGGATAAATACGGTCGGAAAATAGACGAAAACGGACGGTAAGCGGAAACTTAAGCCGGGATTACATGTAACGTGTCTAATCATAACAATGCACATACACGAGTGAATATGAATAAATGATCAGTTCATGCAAAGCTTGGCTGGCGTTGGGAGCCTCTGCGTAGCAGATGTGCTGCGTGCAGTCATGCACTTCTGCACCTGTGTATATATATAATAATAATAATGTTGTATGGCTAGACGAACATACGTGCAACGACGATGAGGAGCAGCGGGAGGACAGCCACCTGTGCGTCGCCAAGTCAAAGGCAACAAGCTAGCAAAGTAGCAAGTGATTAGTGAGCTGCTGATACCATACAGAGAGAGTTCAGACCAGGCGACGGGCTGCACAGATGGAAGAGGCAAAGGGAGGCCACTGGCCGGGTCGCGCAGCCTTGCATGCCAGTGGGCTGTGGCCTGTGGCAGTACTGGGCCTATCCCGGTTAAATTAGAAACAGGATAAAAACGGGATCATCCATCCCGTCCGTTTTCAACCTTGCTCCAGCCGCGCCGGCGGCCGGTCCGTCCGCTCAACCATGGTGGGGGTGGGGGTGGGGCGGTAGCGGTAATGGGTGGCCTTGGGTTCGGCCTCGCGAGTGGTGAGTCGTGAACCCGACCTGACAGTCATGCCTGGGTCTGAAGTCCGGACCGCATATTTTTGGCCTCCCCCCTATCTCCAACACCGCAGCCGCTCGCTCCCCTCCTCTCCTGGTCCTCGAGCGAGAGAGGGAGAGAGGCAAGTAGTGCCAATGGCAGGCGCTGGCTGCCACTCGCTCCTCTCGCCGGCCTCACCAATCTCGCCTTCGTTCTTCTCGCGACACCGAGCGGCCACCGTCGGTGGAGGAGCCTGCCGGTCGGGTAAAGGTGAGCGAGCTCCTTCTTTCTCTGCTGGAACGTGCTCACTCTGCGCAAGATTATTGGTTAGCAGATATGCCTAGTTTTGCTGCTTGTTTTTACCGTTCGTGCGCTGGTTTTGATGTTGAGGCTAATAACTCTCAGTTCTTGTCATGCTTTGGATTCAGTGCAATCGCAGATCAGGTGTCTTTCCAAGGATGGGGATTCAAAGGGATGCGCGGACATGTCGAAGGGCAAGACGGTAAGTGTTGCCTTCTGATGTCCAGTTCGTAGGGTTTGCTAAACACGTGCCCAACTTCAGTAGCCTGTATACAACATTAGCAGTGTTCAAGACAAGTCCTCCCTTTCTCGGTGCTCTCTCTTCCAACTCTACAATCAGAGTTAAGAAGAGATGGATAATAATAGAGAGCATGATCTCATATTATGCGTAGTAGTATATGGTAGCCATGTTTTTACTGTCAAATTATCTTCAGAATCTGGACATATTAGATTCTAGTCATTGGTTTTATTTAGAAGTACAAACTGAAGAAGCGTCTACAGATGTGTTCAGTTGAAACTACCAAACATCTACTGGTTTTGATCTATATTTCCCTATTATGTTGTTTGAGCGTTGTGAGTGTGACCATTGCAACCATAATCCTGTCATTAAGAAATAGATTAAGTGAGATAATTATAATTGCTCCAGAGGTGGTCTTCATGATACCCAATATGGACATCTGCCTTTATTTAGCATTGTGTTTCAGCAACATTTCACTTCCCTTTCCTCGCAAGTGTTCTGATGCTCCATCCACTATACAGGATGAAGAAATTTTATTTAGCTTTATTTTTTAGCAACATTTCACTTCCCTTTTCTCGCAAGTGTTCTGACGCACCATCTACTATCCAGGATGAAGAAACTACACCTTCAAGACGAAAATGTCTCGTCTGTCTTGGTGCTGTTACCTTAATCAGTGCAACAGGACCAACAATGTGTACACCAAATGGACTCGCTGCGGATATGATGAACAAGGCCGGGATACAGAAAGCTGTTTGCAGGAACTGTAATGGTAGTGGTGCTGTGATATGTAAGGGTCTTGCGGCACTTGTTCACTTTGTCTGCTCCTTGTTTATGTGGAATGACTTCATCAGTTCCAAACTCCTAGTCCTGCCAATAGGTCATCTACCTTCAATAAGAAATGGAAACTAGAACCAACAAATTTGTTCATTGGAGTAGCTAACAACTTGCAGTATGCCATTTATATGCTAATAAACATAGTGAGTCATGCTCTGCACTTCTCATTTCACTTCAAGTACCTATCTCAATTGATTAGCAAGAAACAACAGCAGTTCTAGTTGATTGGCTAACTGGAACACTAATTTTGGCACAAATGAATTGATGAAATTGTACATGCTGATCCAATTTATGAAGTAAATACAACTTTTTGGTACTTGTATGGTATTTGGTATAGTTTCGTGTCAGGAGCTTTCAGTCTTGGTAAAACTACAAATTTGTTAGTTGTTACTCCTTGGAGTGATAATTGAATTTCATCTATATTCAGGTGACATGTGTGGTGGCACAGGGAAATGGAAGGCCCTCAATCGAAAGAGGGCAAAGGATGTTTATGAATTCACAGAGTGCCCAAATTGCTACGGTATGTTCTTTATATCATTTCTGCCTTTCTAGTGTATATGCAACACATGTAGTTTCACATGCATGCCCTATGCCCTCATCCAATGAAAATCCAGCATCTTCACTCTTTTTTTTATTTATATTAACAAACTACATGTGGTTGACGCTGTATATTCGAACATTTCAATAATTTTTGTATGACCATTTTTTAAAGTTGTCAAGAATTAATCATGCTACGGATGTCATTAGGCCGTGGCAAGTTGGTATGCCCTGTCTGTCTTGGAACTGGCCTGCCAAACAACAAGGGACTCCTCCGACGCCCAGAAGCCAAGCAGTTGCTTGACAAGATGTACAACGGCAAGATACTGCCAAGGTCGTAGATTACTCTTCACCACGCCCCTGATTTTTGTTGAGCCATCGAGTAGGATCGTAATGACATTTGAATCAATGTAGCCCTAGTAGAGTGTAAATTTTTTGTTAGCCGTTCAACAAAGATTACACACATATGTAATGACCTTTTCTAAGCTATATATACCAGAAAGTCAAAGCAAGATTGACATGGTCGTCCAATAGTGGAAAAACTAAACCCAAAAACTAATGGCCTACACATCATCAGAAGAAATGAATCGATGCGAGAAGTGTTGGACATCGGGATGCACAAACCGTACGAGAGGACGGTGGATGCATGATAACTTATTCCAAGATCGCTATCGGCAACGTACAGCGCTGAATGTGCTACGGGAAGAAAGCACATCAGAGACTCTAATTTGTTGCCTTTCAAGACGCAGAACAACTACGGCGATGATAATAAAAAAAATGAACAACGGAAAACAAACTACATCGAACAGAGGAAGAGATCGAACAGGTCCGGGGCCTCAAGAGACAATTTGGCAAATGTCGATGCATCAGAAAAATCAGATGGTACGGACAATAGATCTCCAATCATCGCCCCAAAACAAGAGAGCGAGAACTTTCAGAAAAAATAAACAAGAGCGCGCGCGTGCATGTTTAGAGTCATTCACAAGAGAGGCGATGATGGCTTTGGCTTCTCTCACCCTATCGACCTACCTTAGGAGCGGCGGATTATGGCGCGGCAGCTGCTGGACAGGGGCACGGTGGCGGCTTAAATAGTGAGTACTGTCTGTGGAACCCTAGCTACACACGCCTACACTACTCTGTTGGGCTTTCATTTAGGCCTGTGGTCTCTGAGTGTGGGCTTGTACGAGAACAGAGATTATGGCATCCTCCGGCCCAGAACGAAGCCCAGCCAGCACAGAACGAAGCCCAAGCTCCCAGTTTTTGACCTACATTTACCTCCATCTTCCAAGAACGTCATAGGGTAGTCGGAAACGATTGAACGCCGGCGTCATGGTCAGATTTTTTTTGCAACTCCTTGAAATGAATATAAATTAAAACAAATTACCAATTACATCAAAACCCTCGAGAGAGAGCCGAATTATAACTAACACTAAGGTGCCATGGAGACGGAAGGACCTCGCTAGTGGAAGGTACTAGAAGGCCGACGAACTGTCGATGCAGACCGTCTCCGACAAACCAAGGATATGAGTGAAGCAGTCGACGGAGTTTAAACAACGCAGCTTCCAGCAAGCCCCTTGTGGCCAGCTTGCTGCGCAGAAAGCGACGACAAAAAGAGAAGACGACGCAGGACTGCCTATCGATTTCGGCGACCATAGCATCAAATCGGTAAAATCCCCAACCGAAAAGGCCAAACTTTTGAGGCACTAGGAACCCACATGCCACAGTGACGAGTATGGCAGGACCGCAGGACATCAACAACGACGAGATGGCAATTGAACTACGCAGCGGATCACCGATACCGGACAGGCGACTTCAGGCATGTCCGCTGCCGCTATATTATCGTCTACAATATTTGCAGCAGCATATCTGATAGCTGTCAAACAAAGATATGCACAATACTACCATAAATTCCTCTGTTCGTTTGACTGAAATTTAGCTAATGCTTATGCTGATTTACTGTGAGAGAAAAACGTTGTTCTTTCGCTGAAAAGTACTGCTGAAGTAGCGTTGCAGAACAGGAATATGCTCGAATCGTTACTAGAACTCAGGGAGATTCAATTGAAGTCAAAAAGCAACGAAAAACACAACAACCGAGTAATCGAGTATAGCCACTAAAACGCTTCACACTGACACAATAATGTCCCATTTTAATCACGCAACAAGGGAACCAACCCCTTCAGCATCAGCAAAGATCAACGTTGACTCATTTGTGCCAACACCAGAACTGGGAGAAAGGAACACTAGCGCGATGCATAACAGATGTTTTTAAACCCCCATGATAAGTTTTTGTGTTTCAAGGACATGGAAAAAAAACTGGGTGAGTAAAACATGGCTTGCTATGGCATTCATGGCCTGAACCCGTAAAAATTTGAAATCCAACTTCATGCCAAATCGCCTCTTTAGATCCCAAGACCAAACACTCCGCGTATCCGCTGGAATATGAGTTCCCTCCAGCCTCTCTCCGTGTTCTCTACCACAGTTGAATTCCCATACCTGCAATTCTCAAAGGCAAACAGATTATTATGCAAGTACAACAGACAAGCATCAATAGATTTGATGTTCAAAGCATAGGAGTATCAACATACTTGTCTTCCTCTGGCACATCGGTTTGTTTGAGCTTTATGATTGTAACTCCAGACTCGGGCTCATCAAATGTCAACCGGACCTGCATTTCGAGTTTCAACAGCACGGTGAGAAGAGAAACATACTAAGTAGTAACATGGCTAAAATAATCCAGATGTATGCACAGGCATGATCATAATAATTATAGACGCCTGGTGCACATATGCGTCTACTATACCATATCTCAAGCGAAATCCTACATTCCTACAGCAATAGCCATAGAGCAGCATTGGAAAGGAGAAAAAAAAATAGATGGCTAAGTATCTAAATCCACAAGCTAATCACAGCAAGTCTACACACACATTCCAAATAAGATGAGCCTACAGCCCCACACATACATGATGCATTGCTCAGAAGTGTTGCATACCCACTGCTGAAATTCAAAAATTCATATGCTAAATTACTGCTGATCAAGATAACAATTACACTACCCTATAAATGAGACATGCAAACAGAAACACCAAAATGTTATGATTGATTACTTATGAACTCAGGATAAATAGTGTATGTTGCATGATTCCACATAGTATGCGACTACATGTTGATCATGCGTTTGGCAACTATATCCGTCCCCAAAAGAATGGAAATCTCACTTACCAAGAAGTCAAGCAATCCTAACTTTGACTAAATATTTATAAAAAAAAAATACCAATATTTATGATACATAACATTATCACTAGATTAATTAATCATGAAATATGTTTTCACAATAAATATATTTGAAGATAAAAATGTTGAGAGTATTTTCTATAAATATAATCAATTTTGAATTGTTCTCGTGAAGCAATACTTCCATTCTTTCTGGAAAGGAGGGAGTAAATGCTCAGTACAAAGTGAGAAAATTCAGCAACCTACAGTGCTCAATTAGAGAGACCTAATTCTTTAAACAATCGACAAATTAGATGGTATTTTACTAGACGGTGCTATGTGCGTGTTTAGATGGTATACTCCATTCCAAATTATAGTTTCCTTTTGTCTTCATCCTAAGTCAAACTTCTCTAACTTTGACCATTACAAGTTCAAATAAATGCACATTAAAAAAATATATATCATAAAGGATATAGTGAATGAAACTAATTTAACGTTTGTAGATGCTAATGCATTTTTCTATAAACTTGGCCAAAGTTAGAGGAAATTGACTTAGGATAAAGCTAAAGTGAACTATAATATGGAGTGGAGAGAGCTACAACAACATTAATTAATTAGCGTGTATCCTTAAAATTGGACTTCATCAAGGGTCAGCCTTAAGCCCGTATCTCTTTGCCTTGGTAATGGATGA
>PUID01036363.1:34223-44870 GCA_002993905.1 Miscanthus sacchariflorus | reverse complement strand
ACAGACGAGCGTCTCCCGTTTCACGTACAGCAGGAACTCCCTGAGCACCGGCGAGGCCGTGCCGTCCGTCGTCTTATTCTCCGGTGCGAAGCCGTCCATCAGGACGACGTCCTGCGTCGACACCTTGAAGCTCGCAGCGGCGAGGTCGTAGCCCTGGCAGAAGTGGAGGCGGACGAAGTGGCGGCCGCGGCGGCTGATGCGGAAAGAGTAGGACGACGGCGCTGTGAACACCCTGGCGGTCTGGTACAGCACCGGAGAGGCCTCGTCGGAACCCGACGCCGCTGTGTCGGGCGAGGCTTTCACGGCGGCGCTTTTGGGCGCCGTCAGGGTGACGGAGCCGGAGTCGTCGGCGACGAAGACCCTCCGGCCGACCTTCGTGTTGACCGAGGAGCCGCAGCTGATGAGGTAGTTGTCTGCAGGAGTGTACGCAGTGCAGAAGCGGGAGAGGATCGAGATGATCCCCACGAAGCTCACAGCCAACTGGAGCTTAGCCGTGGCGGCCATGGCAGACTGAACGTTGGATGGCAACCTACAGACGAAATCATAGAGATTGTCTTTAGTCAGTAGTTTCAGTTGAGATTGCATCCGCAGGTAAGAGAAACCAGAGCGGAATTCAGGCTGCTAACAATCAGGTGCTCAGATTTCTCTGTCGATTTTCTTCCTTTTTGCGTAAAAACAAGAGAAGAATTTGGCGGTGAGAGTCAGAAGTACCTTGGCAAGTGTTCTGATCGGTGGACGTACTGCTGCACAGCAAGCTTTACTCGCATACCAGCATGCGAGACATCAACAGCGCTGAAGAATCTGAGTCCCACGGACGGACAAGAACTCACAGAACCAAACTGTTAAAAGGTTCCATGCCCGCATCTTGGATACTAACAGCTAGTACTCAGCATACAACAGAAGTCACAGAATACCGAGCTGCCAGATTCGAGCCAAACTATAAAGATCCAAACAGAGAGCTCTCAGCGATGGCAACTCCCCCTGGGCAGTAGGGCCCTTGGATTGGCAGGAGTTACACTTAGGCAAGTCGAAGAAGCACGACGACGAACACGTCCTACTCTGGTTGAAAGGAACACTGCAGTGTTACTTAAAACCAATATGGGTTCAGTCATTCGGCAAGCACAATTAGTCCTCCATGGCTGAGTGGGTATACACACAACTCCCTGTTGCAGCCTGCACGTCTTCAGTTTTCAGCATGATTGGCGATGCGCCCTGTTCGCTTGTCGTACTTTTTCAGTTAACGAATAGTATTTTTCTCTCACAATAAATTAACCAACGGTACTTTCAGTCATGACTTATCAGCCCAGCGAATAGGGCAAGCTGGATTACAGCCAGAACACGACACTGGTCAGAGAGAAGACCTGATGCCACCGTATCCACGACAGCCGGAGACTTCAACGCGAGGGAGAGGTCGTTATCAAAAGCGACCAACTTGGATGGAATTCTCCGTTACTATACTACTAGTCCTACGTGCCCGAGTACCAAGGCCCTGTTTAGCTTCTAAAAATTTTTACCCCAAAGTGTTACATCGAATTTTACGACACATGCATGGAGTACTAAATGTAGACGAAAAATAAAACTAATTGCACAGTTGGGTGAGAAATCGTGAGACGAAACTTTCGAACATAATTAATCCATAATTAGACACTAATTGCCAAATACAAACGAAAGTGCTACAGTAGCTAAAACCAAAAAATTTCGCCAACTAAACGCGCCCTAGTTGACCTGCTGTTTTGCTGACAACAGGACATGAAAAAAAAACTTGACCCACAAGATAAGACAGCCGGAGCATTGTGTTTAATATTGTGTGAGAACGTAGCCAGCTTTTAGCCTATACTTTGACGTGTGGCGTATAAGAGATGTAAAAAAACTCGATCTGCAAAGTAAGATAGCCCTAGGATATTGTGCTTAAGCTTTTGCCTCATGCTTTGTCTAGTTGAAAAGAAATAAGCTTTTAGGGTCTATTACTCATACAATTTTCTTATTTAAGCCTACGGTGGGACTAGCGTCCAGATGTCCGAACGGACGTCCATGTCCGGATGCCCGTGGCTGCTCTATTTTCCGCGTGTAGCAAGCAAATGGTGCGGACCTCAGCTTGCTGGAGGCCACCATGCGAGCATCACGCCCGTCTTCGGCCCACCTAAGGCCACCACCTCCGTGCGCTCGTCAGGCCATCACATCTGCGGGCATGAGATGGTGTACTAGAGGGGGATAATAGTCATTTCTAAAATCAAACGCACCGGCTAACCGAAACAAATACTGAATAAAATTATTGGTCTAGCCAAGACTACACATTTCTATCTAAATTCTCTAGCACCTTACAAAGAAACTAATTAAGCAACTAAGGTGCTGGGCTAGGTAGAACTCACCTAACCAATTCTAGAAGCAATGTCACATAAATCTATGCAATTAGTACTTCAAGCACAGAGAAGCTTCTACACAACTAATATGCAAAAGCATAAAGACTAAGCTCACTAGCAATGCTCAATAACAAGGCAACTAATGTCAAATTAGAGAGCGTAAATTACTTAGCTACACAAACTAAGCAATGTAACTAACAAGGTTACTAAAACCGAATTAGTTACATAAGGGGCTACTTCTATGCTACACAAGTAAGAAGATAAAAAGCAAGCTATACAAGCTAACCAACTACAAGAGCAACTATACAAGCACAACATATATGAAAGTAAATACAAGCTTGTGTGACGGGAATACAAACCAACGGGATGACACGGTGATTTTTATCCCGAGGTTCACGTGCTTGTCAACACGCTAGTCCCCGTTGAGACAAGCTCCAAGGTTGCCGCCGGTACTCTTGCTAGTGGTGACCCGTAAGTCACACTCTCCCCGCATGGAGTGCTTACCACAAGCTCTAACACTTGACACGGTAGGACCACTTGTCGCCCTTCGCGTCTCTCTCAACTAGAGTTGCTCTTCGTGGCTTCCGCGGGACCAGCACAACACCCCTCACAAAACTTCTCCGAAGCACCACATAAGCTTCCTTGTGTGCTTTGACGGAGATCACGTCACCAAGCTGTCTAGGAGGTGGCAACCTCCAAGAGTAACAAGCACTACCGGCTTGCAACACGAGCACCTAGTACCACTCGATGCAATCTCGCAATGCAACGTACTAGAAATCGCTCACTCACACAATCGGATGATCACTATCAAACATATATGAGTTAGAGGGCTCCCAAACACACCTACACAACCTACCAAGGCTTAAGGGTGCTCAGCTGTCAGTTCAAGGCCGGTCAAGGTCACTACTTATAGCCCCAATGGCTAAAAGAGCCGTTACACAAAAATAGGCTTCGAGGAGGTCCGAACCCAGGGTCCGGACCCTGGAACCGGACCGTTACAGTGAAGGTCTGGACCCTAGGATGTCGCCACGTCAGGGTGGGCGTTTCGTTCTCGGTTTGGTTCCCTCGGTTATTGATGAAATTCGGTTCCTAGAAAATGGAAACCGATCGGTTCCAAAACTTTTTATGAACCGAGCATTTCGGTTTTCGGTTATTTCGGTTTGGTTCCGGTTCTAATCGAACTAATCGAATTTTTTTCAGAAGACCTCAAGACAATAATAAATATACTTGTTCTAAGACAAATTTATGCAACACTATATTCATTTTTAGTAATAATAATATATAAGAAAACGATAGCAATATAGTAACACAAATATATAACACTTTAAATATAAAACACTACACATAAACCAAACATAATCCTACAAAATACAAGTAATTGAAGTATAATTTATGTAATTCGGTTCTTTTCTGATTAATTCGGTTAATCGATAGTAGGAACCGAATTTTCTTCGGTTATTTTGGTTCCTCAATATCAGGAACCGATAAGGAACCGAATTTTTCGGTTCCGGTTCTGGTTCTTTCGCTTCGGTTTTTGGTTCTCGGTTAAATTTGCCCAGGGCTATCGCCACGTTCCCCAACATTCAACCGCGCCCGTTAGATCTCAACGATCGCTATTTACCGTGGCTGTTTACGTAGAACCGGACTCTACTTCTGGACTCAGCTCCAGATCATCTCTCCTCAGAGTCCGGAAGGGAACATAGAGGTTCCCGAGACGGAAAAACACTCCGGACGCGGCTTCCGGACCATCTCCTGGGTCCGATCTCTTCCACCAACGAATCCCGTGGTCGCCACGCGTCCTCGGGCTTCGCATGCGCGCGCCTATCACCAACGCGAGCAGGAACCGGACTCCAAGTCCTGGGTCCGACGCCGAGAAGCCGCGCAGGGTCCGAAGGCCACCACGCCGGGTCCGACGCCGCCAACGAAGAGCCAGTCCGAAGCCGCTCCCGTGCCATGCGTTCTCCTACGACGCCGCAACTCCGCTGCCCGCCGCTACGACGAACCGAGTCCACGCGCTTGCGTCCACTGTAGGCCGATCGGACCCACTGTCACCAGGGGCGGACCCGCCATGCCACCTCGTCTGACCCGCAGCCGCAGCTCGGTCCGAACTCCGAAGACGCGTGCACGTGCGCCGAGCCGCAGCGCCCGACGTCGAACCCGTGAGGCAGCGCGCCAGCGGGCCGAGCGAACCTGCTACACCCTCCGTCGAACCCGCGCAGGCCTCAGTCCGCCGCAGAGCCGCACGCCAGCGTCGGACCCGCGCGCGATCCAGGGGCCGGGGTCCGAAGCCGCCAGGCCGCAGCGCTGCGCTGCTCGCGGTGCCCTGCGCCTAAGACTGGACTCCGCCGAGTCGGTCCGAGGAGGCCGTGCGCCTGGGTCCAAGCTCCCAGGCCACGCCCCCTGTACCGATGCTGAAGGACCGGACCCACCCACCTTCATCCAGGGTCCAGTTCCTGCCAGTGCGGGGTCCGGTTCTCCTTTTTCTCCCCTTTTTTCTTTTTCTAGCAACTCAATTACGCCACCCATGATTCTAAATTGCCAACAACAGAGTGTCTCTCCATAGTGCACATGTGTTAGCGTTTTTCTAAACATTTTCAAGGGTTAATCGCTCAACTTGCCATACCACTCGATCCTAGCAACGATGCGAAATTAGATCACTCGAGTGGCACTAGATGACCGATATGCAAACAAGTTTATCTCTCTTGATAGTACGGCCATCTATTATAAACTCGATCATAAACTTCTCTACACACTTATGACCGGCGAAATAAAATGCCCTAGGTTATATCTTTGCCTTGCGTATTCCATTCCTTCTCCGATGTTGATCCAACGTATACACCAATCATATCACCAATGATATGATCCACTTCATATCACCACCTGACCGCATTGGTTCGTTGATCTTGACTTCACTTGTTTTTCACCGTTGTTCGGTCTATCGGTGCCAAGTCATCACTCAACTTGCCCTTCATACTTGCAACCGGTCCATTAAGCCAAGTCTTGTCTCGATCTTCTCCACCTTAGTCACATGACTCAATGTCATGTATCATATGCAATGATCTCCTTCATCACATGTTCACTTGTGGACTAATCACCTGTGTATCTCACTTAAACACATATTAGTCCACCCAAGGTTATCACTCAATTATGAAAACCAATCAAGGACCTTTCAGTGCTCATCTGACGTCCGCGTCATCGTGCTCGCCGAGCTCAAACTACCATGTCAAGATGGAGGGAAGGGAAGGGAGAGAAGAGGAGAGGACGAGGCGTGCCACACGAGAAAAGAGCCGAAGCCTGCGGCAGGCCGCTATTCGCCAGCCACCGACACTATTGCAACATGTGCAACATCCGATCTACTTTCGAAACATCTAGATGAAATATTTGCAACATACGTCTGAATATATATGAAACACTTTAAACGTGTGTTTGAAGCACTTGCAAAAAAATCCTGAAAACACTTGAGAATCCATTACAAAAACATATGCAATATCTAGATAAAACGCTTGCAACATACGTGGGAAACATATGCAACATCCAGATAAACACACTTGCAACAAACGACTGAAAAACAGATGAAACATTTGGAATAGATGCTTGTAACATACGTTTATAGCCATTGCAACATGTGCAACATCCTGATCTACTTTGCAACATCCATACGAAATACTTGCAACATACCTTTAAGTAAACCCTGGCAGGAAGGTCGGCGGGTGGAGCACTGCACAGACGAATTCGGCTCTAGGTCGTGGTGAAGGAGGATGGAGCCACGACGCCATAGAGGAACGGGGGCCCGGGACAGTGATGGCGACAGAGAGCGCTCGGTGCCCGCCGTGTGGCGAGAGGAAGGAGGCATGGTGGAAGGAGAAGACGTTGTTCGTGCCGACATTGCAGGCACTACTGACTAAGACACAGCCGTAGTTGGAGAAGAAGATGCCACGGGCGAGGCTGATGTCGAGGAAGGGCGTCATCTGTGTGCCGCGAGCTTCTTCGTGGGGCTGTTGCTCAGCGGCCGTGTGACGTTGCTAACGCGGCTATCGAACGCGCCTTCAGGCTACGACTCTAGGATCCCTATGTTCTTACATGGCTACGATCAGAGTAGGCGTGTAAGTAACTAATGAGTATGCACCATCAAATGAGCCTTAAGAGTTTTAGATGGACCGTGAGGGAGAGCAGACTGGGCTGGTCCGCAGGCTTAGGGAGGCGCGTCCGGACGGATGGACGCCCTCACCGGATTATCACTAAACCTAGCATTAGAGCCTCACTTTGTCTAGTTCATTCAAGTTCAAGGCACAAAATATCTCGAAATTTCCTTAGGCAATAGCATAGCATGGGCTATATCAGTCCGGGGATGGGCTCTGAAGCACCATTTCATCATACATAATATTTAAAAGGAAAAGTCCACGTTACCTTCCTCAACTTTTACGAAAGTCTGTTTTTTCTCCCTGAACTCTAAAACCAAGTAGAACACCTCCCTGAACTTTTAAAACCGTTCGTTTCACCTCCCTGGCCGGTTATAAGCGGTTTTCAAATGCGATTTTGTCTTTTTCTTCTGTTTGATTTATTTTGGCTGAATCTTTGAAAAATCACGATAAGACAAAACCTCCTTTGATAACCGCTTATAACCGGTCAGCGAGGTAAAACGAATGATTTTAAAAGTTCAGGGAGCCGCAAAAGTTGAGGGAGGTAATGTGAACTTTTTCTTATTTATTAGTATTCTGGGCTGAAATGCAATCGGGTGCGAAAACAATACTCAGGCCCACTATGAATTTGGTCCAACACTAGCAGGAAGGCCTCTTTAGTCCGAGTCACTGCAAGCTTTACCTTTCTGGATAGATAAAAGAAAAAAAATCCATTCCTTTGCTCTTAGTTGTAGCAATTTCGCAAAAATGAGGAATACGTAGTAAATCCAAGATCAATCACATGTGGAATGAGCACATGACCTCACCCTTTTCATGTGGGCCCAGGCAAATGTTGCTATCCTTCTGAAACAGACAGCAGAACTGCTTCGCTTCTTGTTTAACTGAACAAGAACACAGCCTTTTTGCTTTATTTTTTTCTTTTGAAATCATAAATATGCCAAACGCCCAAACATAATATATTTATTAGGGGAAAATAAAGAGAAGAGAAACGCAAAAGAGCAAGCCGACCAGCAGTTGAGGCGTTGAACTCCCTGAAGAGAAGCGACCGCCCGCCGCGCCCCACCTACTACTCCCCTCGCCGTCGCCGCCGTGATCTCGCGATGTCCTCATGGCTGCGGAGCGCGGTGAGCAAGGCCGTCGAGGCCGGCGGCCGCAGCGGCGTGGCCCGCACGGTCCTAGGCTACGCGGACGCCGTCGCCCACCACGCCGGCCAGGCCGTCGCCGAGGGCGCCAAGATCATCAATGAGCGCATGGTGAGCGGATTCCTCTCCGCCCCCCGCCCCCCTGTCCCCAGAGTCCGTCCAATTGGCCTGAAAACGTGTTTCGTTTTTTTTTGTTGCTGATGAGGCGGTGCCAATTGAGAAATAAATAAATCCAACTTATCGGGCGGAGGTGCGGCTCGCGTGTAATTTGAGCTGCTGTTCTACCTTCTTCTGGTTCAATCTATGTGGTAGCTTCTAATTCGAAATGACAATGGAGTAATGAGTGATCTGTCAGTGTCACACTGCCATGTTCTAGGACGGGGGTTGCTGCCAAAGAGGGGGGAAAGGGTTAGAAGTTGGGGCATTTGTGCATTTAGGGTTCATGTTGGTGCAGTATGTATAAACTGACTGTCCTTTAATTGAAAATCCCTTGTTTACTGATGATGACTTGATCTGAGGAACATTTGTATTATGTTTTTTATTATGGGATTTATAGAGCACTCAGAACTACAAAAGTGTCAAGCAAACAGTGAAGCGATTGGAAGAGGTAGCGGTTTCATCACGCGAGGATGAGAGAGTTCAGGTGCTAAGGCGCTGGCTCAGAGCCCTACAGGAGGTTGAGGCTGAAGTTGGAGGTTCGGGTGGGTCTCCTAGGCAGAATGTCCCTTCAAGCGAGCCAAACTCCTTGAAAGCATCATTGGCGAAAGTATGCATCTGCCTATCAGATTTCATGTTCTTGGCTCTTGGGTTTTGCCTAATCATACAGGGAGCTTATTATATTGGCTTTGT
The DNA here is from genome assembly GCA_002993905.1 of Miscanthus sacchariflorus. Classification (NCBI taxonomy): domain Eukaryota; kingdom Viridiplantae; phylum Streptophyta; class Magnoliopsida; order Poales; family Poaceae; genus Miscanthus; species Miscanthus sacchariflorus. The sequence goes on along the minus strand of PUID01036363.1, from coordinate 36,380 downwards.
ATCGTCATTTATTGCATATAGGCATCACACTTAGTGCTATTCTTGTTTTCATCTGTGATGACATCATAGACACATCTCTGCAGGTTTTGTTTTACGATGCTGATATTGGAGGGCCTCCTATGAATTTCCTAGATGTATTCCTTTATAGCCAAGCACTTGAGGGTATTACGTTGTCCATGGTGAGCTAGTTCAATTATTCTATCCTGGCTGTCAAGAACTCAAGATACTATCTGCACCTGAATTACCCAACAAGAAAGTGCTTGCTGTAATAGATTTCTGTTGTTTCTTGTACCACACTACCACCGCTACAAGTTAAGCATGGCTTATCTTTTCCTTGTCCAGATTCTTGAAGCTCCTAAGGAAGAAGAGGTCTCCCTTCTTCTAGAAATTTTCGGGTGAGCTTATTGTCCAAAAGATGTGCCGATGATTTTGCTATTTTTTCAATAATCCAAGCAATTTTCATCTCAGTTTTCGGTTCAAGTGGAATGTCTAAGTACACTAAGAAATTACTCTGAGCTTGAACACTTAAACTCTCTCCTGCAGTTTCTATATTATAAACATATAATTAAATGCACTTGGTCTGGATAGAACAGGGAAAATTGTCATCTAAACTATATTGTTGACTGACCTGAAAGCAATAACATTTGCACTTGACTTTAGGATATACTAGTGCCTCTAGAAACTTACTGCTTTGATGTGAAGAATCGTACTTCACCTTTAATGTTAAGAATTTATTTTATGGTTTTCTATTGCAAGTACAGCACTGCGTGCTTGCTATTTCCTTATGTGGCTATAATTTTGTTATGTGATATCTTTCCTTTTGATGTTTCATACTCTTACAGTCTTACTGAGTGTGCAATTAAGATTACTTTGGGCTCTTATGAAGGCTCTTATGATTATATATGTTAGCTTCCCTGAGAAAACAATCTTTCACCCCATCATTTTTTTAATCATTAGTTTGGCCGTGGCTGTTTGACATGATTCTGCCTACTGTTCCCTGAACTTGAGTTTCAGTATTTGTTTTCTTCATGAGCATCATCTCCATTTTAAATGACAGTCATTTGTTACAGAATATGTCTTACAGGGGGGAAAGAAGTTAATAATGCTATAGTGAGCAGTATACAGGATTTGGCAAAGTCATTCTCAAATTATCATGATGAAGTCCTGGTATGTCTGCCAGTTGTCTGGTGTAAACTTATAAGGCTAAATTATCATGTAATACTTGGCGCAAAGTGTTCTAATTATTCACCAGTTGCTATGTACTTGGTATTTTATTTTTCCTGGAGAAAGAATGGTGTATTTTATTTTCCTGTTTTCAATATCAAATTTTGCATAAATTGACTTTTCTTGTCATTTGTCAAACAATATTCTTGTATCTGTATACATGTAGGTGAAACGTGAAGAGCTACTTCAGTTTACGCAAAGTGCCATTTCAGGTCTAAAGAGGAATGCTGACATTGTGAGGTGATCACTATTCTACTGATTTGCTCATGAAGTCTAATTTTTCATGCGTGTGTGAGCAAGGATCTACCATCCTGATACAATGTAAGCAAGGTTTGCACACGGGAATAGTAGGTTGATTATGAGAGTACAGGATACTAGATTATATAGTGAAGTATGTCATAGGGTTTGGTTTATAGAATTAGCACAGCAGAGATCCATGCCTAATAGGAAACAATCTACATGTGCTTCATAGGCCCATGGCCCATGGCCAGCGCTGCACAATGGACGTGGACCACGTCCTGGGTCCATCTGTCTGTCTAACAGTAAACATTGCACTGTGACTTAATAGTTTTAACCTGCCATCATTGCACTGTGACTTAATAGTTTTAACCTGCAACATATGGAAAGCCTGAAAGATTAATTTAGTCCTTTTGCCTTTGTTTTGGGCTATTATCATTTCTTGTTACTCTAATATGTGTATTTCACTTCAGGATAGATGCTGAAGCTCTAGAATTGTGGAAGAAACTAGATGAGAAGGAGGCATCACGAGTTCAATCAATTGATGATCCTGATAAAGTTACAGAAAAGACTTCAACTTTTGAGGTGTTTACTCTGTGATATATGTTCTGATTAACTACTTTATTTTTACTTGTTTCTGCAGTACAATTTGTCAATGCTTGGTTAGATGTTCACAAAGGTACTTGGGATCTATCT
>PUID01036362.1:2021-18933 GCA_002993905.1 Miscanthus sacchariflorus | reverse complement strand
CTGTATTCTCGGGTGGCGTGGACCCGTTCTTGTTTTAGAGGATCCGAGAATAGGTTGGTATATGTAGGTCGGGGACCTACATATGTCGTGTGGTCTGGAATCCCCAGCTGGATTATAATCGGTTCGAATCGTCGTTGCTCCTCGGTTATGGAGACTCACTTCTCTGTTCATCATCRTAGTTTAATAACTGAAACTTGAGAATGGTTTTGTGAAGGTGTTGGATATGAAGTTTCATGATCTCAACACGGGTCATGTCACCTTTGTATATGATTTTATGAAGTTTTAAATGTCGAATTAAAGAATTTTGTTAAAAAGCTTTTATGCAAAAGAACCTTGATTATTGCTAAAGCCATACCTTGAAACCCTGAGCCTGCATTCCTGAGTTTATAAGTTTTTATCTCAGTTAAGTCTTGTTGAGTACTTTTGTACTCAGGGTTCGTTGACCCTTGTTGCAGGTGAGCCTCATGAGCAGATCTRTTTTGGATCGTGCTGCATGACTATTGTTCGATCTGACAATGAGAAGTAAATGTGTGGCCCTTGGGCAGGGCAGTTTAATTGTGTGTTTCGTATATTGTTATAATGCCACTCTACTACTATGGTTTGTAATAATTATCGAACTTAGTTGTATGGTTTGAAACAAATGGTTTGTAAACTATGTTATTATAAGTCTTCCGCTGTTTTTACTCTGATGTATATATTTGAATAAATGTTGTAATACTGCAATGGCTCTGTAATGTGATCCTGCTAAGAAATCATGGATGATTCGGGGTTCCCCGAGGACACCCGACAGACTTCTTAAGTTACCAGGAACATGTGCATAGATGTCAAAGGTCGTTGGACAGTGACAAGTGCATGTGGGTCCTATAATTTAGGAGGTTCTGCCACACCCCCAAGGCCTTAACCTTAGAGGTAAGTGAGCTCGTAACACCAGAGGTGTTACAACCAACCCCCTAAAAAGAATCTTGTCCCGAGATTCGGAGCAAGAATCAGAGAAGGGGAAGCACGATTACATTTCATAGATCCGAAATTACACGGAAGATTACACAACGTCGAACACTAAACCACATGGGGATTTAGGGATACCTAGTTAAGAGCAACCTAGTACAACCAAGGCTTAATCCAGAAGTCAAGATAGACGAGGACAATGGAGAAACAACAAAAAAATGATTACCCAAAACATGGTGTATGTCCAACAGATCTAGAAATAGGAGACTGAGAACTCAAACATCGTGACCCCTAAGACCAACTAACCAAAGGGGACTTGAATTTCCTTGATAGAAATCTAGATCCCTTCTTCTTCCCATATTTCTCAATCACCTCTGACTGATGACCTTAGTTCCACGAACGACGACTGGATCTCGTAGCTCTACTTTGGTTTCAAGGGGATGGGGATGAAGAAGGAGAGCAAAGGCCAAGGGCATCTTATAGGCCCCTTTTGCTTCGTTGAAAAAAGAAGCCAAAACACTATTCCGGATGATTTGTTTTGAGAGAAAAACACTCTTCCGGCTAAAAAAAGAAGCCGAAGAAGCTGGATTATAAGAGAAGTGAACAGGGCCATAGTGGCGAACGGAGGTGGGGGTGCAGTGCACCAGAAGTGGAAATGGCGTGGATGGGAGACACTGGTGGTTCACACTGTGGGGATAAAGTCGGCCATGGTGTGCTCCCTACGCGAGCGAGTGGAGGGAGGATACAGGAGAGGGGAGGGGATTCACTCGGCGGGGAAGGCGTGCGGGCGATCGTGTCCCCAAAAGAAGAAAAAGGAGGGAAGGGGGTCCGGTATGAGGACGAGGACGTGGGATCAAGAGCCAATAGGAGGGGAAACACACAGTACACAAGGACGACGAGTGCGGCACGATGTCGCGGCCACAGAGAACAGTGTGCTAATGGGCCCGATACTGACGGTGTCCACAGGACATGCGGCAATAGTGACCGGCGTGCGTAGCATGGTCTAGCTGTACATAGAGCTTGGGACTTGACATCCACTCAGGCTTTTCCAAGCAATCCCTATGACCCGAGACTAACTCTTTCGTGCTGCTCTTCTTTTTCTTTCCCTGCTATGACCACAATAAGCGTAGTCTTTCATGTGAACTGAGATCATGACATACATGCTTCCTCCAAAACCACATTCTCTTGTTTACTTTGAGGAACACTATTTCACCAACCATTGTGGATTTCCCGTTCAAACACCCGAATATTTCCAAGAAGAATATTTGTATCAAAAGCGGTATGGTGGTGTAACTTGGTAAAGGTACTTGGTCAACAACCTCAATACCAGCACGTGCCGAGCAGCGTCACCATGTGGTAGCTGTTCCACAGGGCCCTCGGTTTCATCGTGGCACCATAAGCTATTAACCAGGCCACTTTACCAATTTACACGTAGTGAAAAACAGTGGGGTCATAGACCACAGAAATAAAGAAGTATTGCAAGGGAAGATTCAAACAACAAGGGTTCCTTTCGCAACAAGGGACAAGGAATTCAAATCCAACAACRAATTTGATTTAAAAAGATTCAAGTGTTCTGCTGGGACATCCACAATTATTCAATACAGTGTTCTATATTATCCAATCATGGCTGGTCTGCTAGCATCTGAATGGTAACTTCTCTTATAACCCACTTAACATCGCCCTTGAAAACCATAAGCACGTCTAACGAGACTTAAGGGTAGATGGACGCAATAAACACAGCAAAATAAATAAAATACACATTCCAACGTCCTTATACTGGTACAACATACAGGCACTCACTCTCCCATTCTCATCACACCATTCACCTTCCCTATGACCGAAGGATCTCAACAACTATGGACTAAAAACAATGACAAGAGTACAATACTGGAGAACAACGATGAAAGGTACTACTAACTATGGTACATCTTCCGAAGGCAACTAATCTACTCTGTCGGACCACACATCTTCATTCCCGGACTCGACGGATTCTTCTACCGCCTGGGCTATGGATCATCCTCCTCTCTAGGCTATGGCTAAGTGAGAGGAAGCAAGGGCTCTACTTCTAACACTTTCGAGAGTGGAGGTGTTGGCGGTACTGCAACACTGGTTCTCCTTCTTTCCGGTGGGTGGACAGGGATTCCCTCCACGATCAAGGGATCCTGCCGTTCAGCAGCTAGTGTTCTCCGCTTGGCCTTGGTGACAAGGTAGGCCCCTTCTAGCTGATGGGCATGTCGATCTTTAGCCTCCTTTAGGGCTTCTAACATGGCAGTCTCATGACTCTCTGCGGCTGCCGCACTGGCATGCGCTTCGGCAAGCTACACCTGGAGCATCCTGGAGAAGATCTTGGCTTCCTTGGCTCGTCGAAGGCACTTCCTTAGCTTCGAGGCTTGCCGGTCATACTGCTCATCCAGAACAAGTAGGTACGTGGTCAAGTGCACCACGGTTGGACTGTCTTCTTACGCCTCCCGCCCTTGCAAAGCCTCCACATGAGCCCTCCATACCCGTTGATTCTTTTCCAAAGGTGGAAAGAACCTCATGGGGGTACGAGCAATGGGCCCTTCATAGATCTGGCAAAGGTACTGCAAGGCTTTACGGGCCACAACCTGGTAGGTGTCGATGAGGCAAAACCTGGTTGTGGTCACATTCCAGGCTTCAGTGATGCCGGGGAACTCCTCACTCCTCCCAATATAGATGGTAACTTCGCACCGCTTAGGGCCATGCTTTTCATACTCATGGTCCTCATACTCAGGACGATCTTTGACTCCAAGTTTTTGCAGGATGGCATACAGGATTTTGGGAAAACCCTCAATGTTTAGGTAGTAACTACTAACCCCGGCTCCTGCCATCCCTGGCGGTGGTTGCAAAGGAGGATTGAGCGAAAAGCTTGCTCAAAAGGAAAAGCTAAGCGAGATAGAGTGCACCGAGTGGTGATACCAATGGCTTGGCTAGGCTCTGCTTATAATGGCAGAGCGGTCAGTGGTCCTGATGTAGTCCACCAAGGTTCCTACACGAGATCACTACAAATGAATTGACCGATTTTTTTGCGTGTTCGAGGTGAGCGATGTTCGAGGCCATTACTGACTAGTACGACCATAGGGTAAGGGTCCAACAAGAGCGCAGAAAAGAGTACGAGGAGACGTGGGTCACGGCAAGCGTGAACCAGAGGCGAACACGGAGCATGAAATCATAGTGCAGTAATAACTCCAGAACAAGGACAGGTCAGTCGTGCACAATATGACTCGCATGACATCTATGAAGGGTGCATCTACTAGCAATACGGTCACGACGATTAAGGCATTACTAGTGTGACTGACTTAAAGATCGTATGCTACGTGAGAGTCAGTTCACTGGAGAAAACTAGTTAAACCTATTCCGGAGGCTTAACTATAGCAATAGGCCTACTTATATATTTCACAGTTAAACGCCCTAACTTTTTGCAAAAATAGGTTGTCAAATTTTTGTTTAGAAAAAGATTTTAAAGCTTTATTTCCTCATTTATGCTCTGATACCACCTGTGACAGAACCGCCTAATCTAATACCTCCCAGGAGTACTTGTCTTCCATTAGACACTAAGTACTCAAGGGAGGACACTACATTACGCAGTTTTGTCGAGCACACCCCAAGAGAGAACCTGAAAATCCACATTTTTCCATTAGGATCACAAATGGGAGAATAAAGCTTACAACATTCTTAAGACATTTCTTACATCACTTTCCATGCAACATCAGAGTATAATATTTATTGTTTATAACAACAGAATATAACTATGTTATCAGAGTTTCAGCGGAAATAAAATCATCAAATGACAAGTTAAACATTAACATGATGATCCATAATAGGTTATAAGTTTTTCTATTGTAAAACATTTTGGGTGGAAGTTTCAAATAAATCTATGTCCGCAACATTAAGAAAATCCCCGCTGAGCCCACCAGGAGGTTCCCGCACACAAGTGTCAGCTCTAGCATTTACCTTTCACCTGCAATAGGGTAGAACAAACCCTGAGTACTCAATTGTACTCCGTAAGACTTACCCGTTAGGAGGAAAGAAACGACTCCAAGGATATGCATGGCCATCTGGCTTGTGGATTTATTGCATCTGTAGGAGCATTACTAAACATGCATCCTTATATTCAATTTTATTAGCAATCATCATTAGTTCATTGACTAACCATTCTATGCAAGCACCTATGCTACTTTCAAGCAGGTGGTAAGCAATCAGAACTATTTTACCATCTTTCATATTTTAGTTCTTGCTATGGTGCTATATCGTAGACAAGTCGTACCGTATTACACAGTGATTCACGAACCAATATAGCCTAGCTGGGTACCCCAAAACACATGCCCCGCTTGTAGCCTAGGCACAAGCAGGACCAACCCATCACTCTCCAGTCAAGGGGTCCAGGTCCCGTCCAAACTTGGACTCCAAGCCCCCACACCTGAGTCCTGAACTCAGTGTGGTGCTTAGACCTCCATCATCTCCGCCTTCAATCAGTCAGTCCGGAAAGAGCCAGAACCCACGACAAGAGAGTAACGAGTCTTCCCTGCTCCCATAAACAACTATGTGCTGAGGATAATAAGTCTATGACCTGACTAGAATCCAATATAACGGCCGGTCCTTAACTGACATAGGCGGAACAAATACAATCTAAGCCTCGCTCGAATGCCAAACCAAGTCCAGATCTAAAGTTCTATTCTGCCCTATCTCCAATTATCATTCATATATATTCCATGTGATAGTAATATAATAACAACAATAATATATTTCCTATCTTTCACGAGTGACAGGCAATCACTCTACTTCTTCCAGAGTCCTGTAGCATAGCAATCTACACAATCCTGTCATACTAGTAAGACTCATACGATAAGCATATATATATGCAAGTGGGTTTCATTCAACTCCTTAAACATAATGCACAAGCATAAAATGAAGTGCAAAATAATAGGGGTTATGCACTGGGGCTTGCCTGGGTAAAATATAACCAAGTTAGCTATTCGTCATGGTGGCATGATCATCATGTCACCATCTGCTTCTGCTACTCCAGATATCTTCACGATCCATCGTTGTTCCTATTATGATATACGTGGATGCAACGCAGAAACGTAAATGATCATGACAATCGCAACTCTAAAATACGATTACGCTGCTAAACTAATGAGCTGGCTCTAGCGACTAACGTACAAGGCTATGTATCCATGTTGTCGGACGAGGCATTACTTCCCAATAAGTATTTTAGCTACAAAATACCCAGATATATCCTTAATTCATTTTATTGATTTAATATATTTTCAAACCAGGGCTTAACAGGCATTCTAGCAAACTAGTTCCTATGGAGCTACAAAAATTACATTGAGCACCTAATATTGTTAGTAATCTACTGTAAAAATTTCAGGGCCAGTATTACAACCAATTCATTGTAATAATTCCTACAAGTTCATGTTTTACCCATTTTAAGTGCTTCAAATTAATTAGTCTACTCTTGAAAATTCTATGAAACTAAGTGAACAAAATACATTAGTAGATAGGTCATAATTTTAGGAACCTAACAAAATTGGTTTCACAATTTTTAGACATCTACACAAATTTATCTTGAATTTACAATTTCACCTTAGAAACTAAATTGGAAAACCCCTTTAGAAAAAGAAAAGGACGGTAACAGCAATTTGGCCCAGCGGACGATTCAGAGCGCGACGCGTGCAGAAGCTGGCCCTACAGTGGCCCAAGACAGGGGAGCCCGCGCACGCGCTCGTGTTTTAGCAAAATAGCCCCTGGCCTGACCGGATATTACACGCCGCCACTGCGTACTATTGCACTAGAGAAACTCTATGCAATGAGCACCCCCAACAAGCCTATCTTCACATTGAACCAGTCCCTGACGCCTCTACGCATGGCTATGCGGCTCCGGCCAACACCACCAAGCCATGTCGGCCCACCACAAGCCACATCGATGCACCCACCGGGCCGACGAGCATCGCGGAGCCAACACGAAACCCTAAGCGACGACTAGATGCTAAACGATGACTACTACACGCGGTCCACGCTGACAGAGTAACCTCCACAACGGCGCGCCCGTTGCGACAAAACTAAGAGCTAGCGAAACGATGGAGGCTATGGGGAAGCAGAAGGGGATTACCATGAAACCAGCCATGCAATCTGTAGAGGAGGAGGGCTATCGAGGAACCCTGGCCACGTACGCCCGCACCATGCGGCCATGCTCCAAGGTCGACACCGGCGTGTCAGCATGTCGATGATGCACACCCTGGCCAAACAGAAGCGAGCACCGGATCGAGGAGATCAACACCAGCCCAGAAACACCATCAATTAGGTTCATTCCCCCACGGAGTGGGACTTACCCCAAACCCCTTTATTTGCGGTGGCGCCCATGGCCGGCAACTACCAAAACACCAAATTGGCCACCTCCGAAGCTCACCGGTGCCTAGGTGCGATTGGGTCAGCTAGCTAGATGCCCTATCAAGCTGCAGGAGTGCTGAATCAAGGGAGAAACAACGATCACGCGTGACGTTGTAAAGTCATGTGGCTCCGGTGGTGGCAAGACAGATAGAGCAGCGGCTACAAGGCCTAGACAACCTCGACCAAGGCTACTTTAAATGAACGGGAGCATCCACTTGGTGAGGTTCAGAGGGACCTTGCTGGGGGACACCGAGATGGGATGACTTGACTCATGGCAGGACGTGGATGGTCAGTAGTAACATAGTGGTCGTGCAGGGCTGATGCAATGACGCTGTAGGAGTGTAGCGAGTCCACGACAAGCAGCAGTGCGATGAGACATCAGGGCAGGAGCGCTTGGGTGGGTGGGTGAATTGTGTGGTGCAGCGGGCACCACATTGGCCATGCAGCGGCGTCAGTGGCCCTAGCCTGGCTTGGCACCTCCTGATCGGCAATGCACGCATGACGACCACGCCACCATGGTCCCATGGCCTAGCACGGCCTGGCAAAACATGGCTATAGCTTGCCCAGCCCTGCATGCATGATCAGTAGTAGCCGAGACCAGCCCACGGCGCAGCACGCGTGTGCACCTGAGGCCAAGGCATGGCTCGGCACGAGATGGTTGTGACCGACCTGTCCCAACGCACAGCACGGCGGCAACAAGACCGCCACCGGTAGGGTCACACGTGGTGCGCACAGGCGACGGCACGAGCACTCTCACGCGACGCCACCCACCCAAGCTTGGTTGTCACAGAACCATCCAATTTATAAGAGCACAAGTACAATAGCAATCACCGAAGCGATCAAACCGCCATACTTGAGCCCATATAAACCCGGTAGTCCGATGAAATCGCTAAGGGTCTCAAACAAACCAGCATACAAACCAAGATTGTACATGATTCAACACAACCAGTCACATGTTACAACAGGTTCACAAATATCTCACATACATCAGAGTTCACATAGTTATTAAAAACCAAGTTTAAAAGTAGCAGAAGCAAAGTAGTTTGACATCAACATCACACGTAGTTTAATACATAGCTAGTTTCATAGTCATCTCCAACCAGAAGCACAAGGGTGAGTGTCGACAGAATATCGTCGGTAGTCCTCCGAGGGGTATCCCACGAAGGTAGATTGATCGGCAGAGGAACATGAGATCAAGAACAAGAAGGCAACAGAGACACACGAGTTAGACAGGTTTAGGCCGTCAGTATGATGTAATACCCTACTCCTGTGGTCTATTGGTTTGTATTAGCTTTCGTATGATATTGCGTGTGTTTGGAGGGGTCCCTGCCCGCCTTATATAGTCCGGGAAGCAGGGTTACAAGTCGGTTAGATCTGAGAGATAACCGGAAAGTAATAACTAATTACAGGAATCTTGGGATCATACATATCCTAACAGATCTCATAGTATCTTCAGGATATCTTCCAGATGTCTTGTGGAAGGCGTCGACCAAGATCGTGCCCCGCAAGGCTTTGTCTTGTGGGCTAGGCCGCCCCTGAGGGCGTAGCCCATGTGGTCTGCCGTGGGTATCCAGGGTCTTACCCCCCACAGCTAGTCCCCAAGCACCTTGTACCCATTGTACAATGTCGTCTTGTGCTTGTCCAAGTAGGTGCGAACAAAGCCGAGCAGTCAAACTCATGGTCCGACCACCATGATAAGTTATCGAGCAGTAGCGAGCAGTTGCGAGCAGCGAGGACCACAGCCGAGCAGTAAGATCCAAGCACGGCTTGCCATAAGGGTGTAAGGAGCTCAAGTTCAGAATAGAAAATTTCTTTGCAGTGGACCAAGTGTGCCCACTTAGAGTCCGACCATGGGAGAAGGAGTCAATCTTCTTCAAGAGGCATGTAGTCTTCGAGAAAAAATCCCGCACATTCACCGTGAGGTGAAGTGTGCCCACATAGTCCCCAAGCCTGACAGTAGATGACGCAGTCATGTGGTGCTAGGGTCAGAAAGTAGAAGAATAGTAGAGGACCAGCAAAGCAGGTAGCCAGTCCCTGGGCGTGGCCCTAAAAAGAGATAAAGCACATTCACCACAAGGTGAAGTGTGCCCACTTAGTCCCTAAGCCTGACAGTAGGTGACGCAGTCACGTGGTGCTAGGGTTAGAAACAGAGAAACAGTTAAAGACCAGTCGAGCAGGCAGCCAGTCCCCGAGCTGCAAGCGGAGATATCGGAGAAATCAAACCATGGAGAAAAAACCAGAGTAATGGCTGTACAGTGACGGTTACTGAACCTCAATAAATGGCGAAGAAGTCGGCGATTATTCGGCGAGTAGTAACTAATGGCGGTGATAAATGTGCGACATGGGCTGCGGTGGCGCAAAAGCCCAGGTTACGGCCCACCTTGCTGTTGTGGAGGATTCGGAGAGGCGCAAATCGTGGGAATGGTTTCCCAAAAACCATCAACTGCGTAGAGGTGGGGAAAGTGCTTTATAAATGCGCCACCACATCCCAAGTTTCCACATTTGCCACTTTGCCATTTCGTCTTCCTCCGCAGTCCTCCCATTTCCAATTTCACATTCACACTTGCAGCCGCCGCCAAACCCTAATCGGATCTGAGAGATGGCGCCGAAGAAGGGAGCGGCCAAATCGAAGAAAACAAGCCCCAAGAAGGTGAGCGCTGGCACCCGACATGATGAAGAGTGGGTGCCATCGCGAACGGGAGAGGCGGAGCTGAATAGACTGGTGGAAGCTGGCGTTCGCCCTGACCGTGCCACCGCCGGATGGCGGCCGGCCCTTGGTGAGTCCTTTTCGACGTCTCATACTGACGAAGCAGTGGTATTCGAGGATTATTTCTGGCGCGGGTTGGGATTCCATGTTCATTCATTCCTAAGGGATCTATTGGAGCTCTGGGCGGTTAGTCTGTGCAACCTCCATCCCAACACCATTCTTCACATCTCAATCTTCATCCATTTCTATGAGGCATATCTCGGAATCCTACCCCACTTCAACCTCTTCTATCACCTGTTCTGGCTGAAGAAGAGAGGCGGCCCTAGTTCCAAAGTGGTCGGCAGGGTGTACCTCCAGTTGCGCGATGGGATGGCGGGCGAGTACCTTACAGTGCCGCTGAACATGTCACTGAAGGGGTGGAATGCCAGGTGGTTCTACATGAGACAAAGCCACCTAGCAATCCGCTGCGACGACGACCACATCCTGGAGAACCAGAGGAGTTGGTCGGAGACACTGAGCAGCGATGATATGGAGCAAGTGAAGGAATTCCTCGGCTTAATAAAGGGCATAAGGACCAATGGTGGATTGGTAGCGGTGAGTTTCATAGTGCACTGCGTTCAGCCCTGTAAGGAGAGAGCGCACCCAGGCTTCAAGTTCAAAGGGGAGACCGATGGTACCCGGGAGAGGCCAGAGATACTATCGAGGAACATTGTTGAAGAGTGGACTGCAGAGCTATTTGCTCCGCTTGCCTCATTCAGCTTGTCAGGGTATACAAAGCCCTTTAACTGCAAAAATCTGCCTCCTCAGGTAAATATCGCAGTTGTGTGTTTTTGAGAAGCTTTTTTCTTTTGTCATTACTGAGCAGTATACTGATTCACTCATGCAAAGATCCACTCGCAGGATAGGGCGGTGTACTTTTTGGGCGTGCCAAGAGGCGATTGGCCGCTAGCGGTGGATGCACGACCACCAGCTCAACCTAAAGAAAGTTCTATCGGCATTTCTTTAGAGTTCGAGGGTATGGATGTTGGTCGGACGGAGAGTCCTCCCCCAGTGTCAGAGAAAACCCGAGGAAAGAGGGCAGTGGAGGATGAGCCGGCTCAGAAGAAGAGGAAGATGGCGGCTGCTGCTCTCCGCAAACCAGGCGGCATCTCGCTTGGCGATGATTAGACCACTCGAACACGAAGGACCGCGGTGTTCGATTGGTCTGACGATGACGAAGTTCTGATGGCTCCTCCACTGAGCACGAAGGATCCTTCGCAAAGCACACGCGTGGGGAATCAATCAAGGGAAGGCGGAGAAGTCCCTGAACCACAGACGAGGGGAGTCCTCGAGCAGCGGGCGAGGGAAGTTCCCGCACAGCAGACGATGGGAGTCCCTGTGGGGTCCCCAAGCAACAGGCGGAGGCGAACCCAGAGCAGCAGGCGGAGAGGGCCCTAGAGTGGCAGGTAGAACAGAGGTTGACCAAGGAGGAGCCGAGACCTCCCCCGCAGAGCATGGTTGTCAACCCAATGGCTGCGCCTGGGGGCTCGGGTAGGCACCGCCGGTTCAAGAAATTGAACCGGCAGACCAAGCCATAAGTATCCTTGTATTGAAGTTACTTTGCTGTAGTTTCTTAACTTTTTGTGGTGACTGATGAACTATTTTGATGCAGTGCAAGGCGAACGACGGATCCAACCCTGCCCATCTAGACTGAGCAGCAGCCAAAGGCTGGCCCCGGGATGGGGGAGATGCCGGTGGACCCCATCCCGGAGTCCCTGGGTGCTCAGCAGCACGCGGGGGAGCCAATCGCTGCCATTAGCGGACTTGGCGGCGGTGAACAGCTATCATCAATGGCGAACGAGTCGGCGACAGCCCCCTCAGCAACGGCGGGCACCACCGGGTCCTCGGGCGTAGAAGCTGCAGTAACCGGCATCACGCCGGAATCTGGGGCGGAAAATCTTGCGATGTCGAAGGACCAGACAGCACCCCCCGAGGCATCAGAGGGCATGGTTGGACCCACCATCCGACCATCGAGCCTCCAGCTACAGCAGAAGATGACGAGGTGGAGGAGATCGAGCGTGACGAACCTTGAGCTCAAGCTGTCCGAATCCTCCAAAAGTGCAGCTACAATATAGTAATTGTTGAAGAGGAGGACACCACCAGGGAGTTCAGTAGACTAGAGACCTCCCTTACCTGGGTGATGAAGCATATCAAGGTTAGTACTACGTGTGGAGTGCTCCTCTTTGACGTTAGGAATTGGATTTCGATGTTGTCATTATGCGTGCGCAGGAGATAACTCGGATTGCCGAGCAGCGCTGCCAGATGATAACATGAATGGATCCCCTTGCTGAGGAGAATGAAAAACTCAAAGAGGAGATGAACCTCTCGGAGATAAATATCCAGAGGGCCCGACGTGAACGAGACCTTGCAGAGTCCAATGCGCGGGACCTGGAATACTAGAAGGGGGTCCTGACTAAAAAACTGGCGGCTGTGTCCAAGCAGGTGCGGAGCCAGTCCGAGCAACTAGTCGTTGTCTCCGGCCAACTAAAGATGCCTTCGAGCAATTGGAGAAGAAATCCGAACAGCTTAAAAGTGTATCCGAGGAGAAAGCAGGTACGGTATATCGGCAAATGTACTTTTGCATTGCTGAACAACCATATTTTTGGTGTTAATTGTTGCGCTTGTAGAGCAAGACGCAGAGCTCGGCCAACTACGCCAGGCTATCGAACAACTTTGCCAGGAGAAGGCGAAGGAGTCAGAGCGAGCAGACAAACTGGCCAAGGAGCTGAAAGGTGAATACCTCCTGGTCAGAATTACTGTTGAAGTAGCTTCCTTGTATGATGGAACATTGAAACACTTGCAGGCTACCATCATAAAGCCAAGGCGCAGTTTGATGTGCTGGTGCAGGAGGCCACGACCCAAAGGGAGAACTTCGACGCTGTAGTTGCCGCAATTAAGCCAGTGCTTGACTGCATCGACCTGGAAATGGCTACTCAGCCCGACGGCAGGCAGCAAAGTTCGGACACCATCATCCAGAGGTTCAAGGTAGTGTGGGAGAACTTCAAGAGCTTCAACCGCGACGCCATTGTGTCCGTCGCTACTCATGTCCTCATGGTGGTTTGGTCCCATTACCCAACTATCGACTTTCAGTCGATAGGGGGCGGGTTCGCTAAAGGACTGAGCGATGCGGAGACCCAACAGCTGGAGGATGAGGTGGAGGACGCAGCGAAGAAGCTGGCCGGTGATATAGACTTGTTTGGTGAGATGGATGGCAAAAATAGTGCTCGGTGACCTGCTCGGAGATTATCATCTGTAACATCTGGATGGTGTAGTTAGAACACGCAAAAGCACAAAAAACACTTATGTATATGATAAATGTTATAAGGTGCATTTGTATGCGGTTAAATTGTATTTCGACGAAAAGATCTTCGTTGTTTTGAACATGACGTATTTATAGGGAGTGTAAGTGGAGTCCGAGCAGTTAGTTCACCACTGACCCCTATGGCCTCAGCTAGCCCATAGTCCATAACGTCAAGCGTGGAGCCCGTGCACGTGTAGGAGGGACATGCGTGACCAAGGAACCATAGCTGACCACCCATAACGTAGAGCGCGGAGCCCGTAGCACGTGTAGGGTGAGATCAGAGACTGAGTCTTCTCCAAACAGAACAGGGCGGGACATGTTCTGCTCGGTGGTTATCGAAATAACTTGGAGATATAGGTAGTATAAGCGGCATCCGAGCAATTAGTTATGTGCTAAGCTCTCGGCCTTGGCTAGCCCATAGTCCATAACGTCGAGCGCGGAGCCCGTGGACGTGTAGGAGGAATGGGCATGACCAAGGGACCACAGTCGACCACCCATAACGCCGAGCGTGGAGCCCGTGTCACGTGTAGGGAGAGATCGGAGACTGGGTCTTCTCTGAAGAGAACAGGAAAGAAAGTATGCTGCTCGCCGATCGACGAAATCTCTTTGTAGATTTGGAGTAAAGTGTTCGGCGTTTTTGGAGAGAATGTGTGGCGAAATACGTTGGTGAGTTGGAGGAAGCGTATTCAGCGCTTTGGAGAAAACGTGTTCGGTGATTAGGAGAAAATGTGTTCAGCGATTTTGGCGAAAACTCATTCGGTGATTTTTGGCGATAATGCGTCGGCATTTTGGAGAAATTGTTTGGCAATTTTGGAGAAAACGGTTCGGCGATAACGTTGGAGATTTGGAGGAACGTGGTCAGCGCAGCTATGGCGATTTCGTATTGGAGTTCGTTATGAAGTAGCATAGAGCTGGCGACCGCGAGTGGATGTTAAACCACAATAGAGACAAAATGGAGACCAAAGCTTTATTCAACATAAAAGTGGAGAGTACATATCTGGAGCGTTTCAAGGATAGAAACGTATATGGTGTTCGATGTGCCACAAGTTGGGAACATCGATTCCTTCTAAGTCACTTAGGCGATAAGACCCTAGTCGGGTAACCTCTTTGACGACGTAAGGCCCTTCCCAAGGGGAAGAGAGCTTGTGCATCCCTTTAGTTTTTTTGTTTTCTACGGAGAACGAGATCGCCGACAGCAAATGAACGACCTTTGACATTTTAGTTGTAGTACCTCTACAAGGCTTCCAGATATTTAGCTATGCGGATGCAGATGATTAGGCATTCTTCCTCGGCCCTGTTGACGTCCTTTGTCCGAACAGCTATGACCTGCTCTTCATCATAGTTTTCCACCCTAGGTGCTCGGAAGGCAATGTCCGCTGGTAGTATGGCTTCTGAGCCATAGACCAAGAAGTATGGAGTCACATCGGTGCTACGACTAGCTTGAGTACGCAGTCCCCAGACTATAGCTGGTAGCTCCTTGAGCCATCTGCCTGGGTGCTTTTCTTCTTTCTGATATAGTCGCTTTTTGAGGGCATCAAGGATCATGCCGTTCGCCTGTTCGACCTAGCCATTGGCTCTAGGATGGGCAACGGAGACATATTTGATGGAGATGCAATGGTCTTCACAGAAGTCCCAGAAGTGATGGCCAGTAAATGTAGTTCTGAGGTCGGTGATGATGCTGTTCGGGAGACCAAATCTATGGACGATATCTTGGAAGAGCTCGACTGGTTTCTTTGCAGTAGCCGAGATGAGTGGTTTATGTTCAATCCACTTGGAGAACTTGTCGATGGTGACATACACGTATCGGAAACCACCTAGCGCTGGCTTGAAAGGCCCGATCATATCCAGTTCCCAGCATGCAAAGGGCCAGGAAGCTAGGATGGTTTGCAGCTCTTGCGTCAGCACGTGTATTTGCTTGGCGAAAAATTGGCATCCATCACAATGTCAGATGAGGTCTTCTACATCAGAGATGGCTGTGGGCCAATAGAAACTAGCTCAGAAAGCCTTGCTGACCAGTGTTCTCGAGGCTGTGTGGTTGCCGCAGGAACCAGAGTGAATTTCGAGAAGAAGCTTTACTCCCTCCTCTTGGGTGATGCATTTCTGCAGTATCCCTTCCTTGGCACTTTTCCTCATCAAGTTGCCATCCACCAGCATGTAATGCTTGCTTCGATGAATTAGGCGTTCGGTTTCAGTCTTGTCGGTGGGTACCTCGGTGCTGGTGAGGTACTTGATGAATTGCTCCCTCCAATCGGCAGCCGGCGAAGGTACTGTAAGTACCAACTGCTCGGCGGGGGGAACTTCCTGAACTTCCTTATCTTCTTTGATGGACGGCGCTAGGAGATCCTAAACGAAGACCCCTGATAGGATCACGGTGCGAGAAGAGCCCAACTTGGATAAGTGGTCGGCGAGCTAATTTTGGTCGCGTACCACGTGGTGGTACTCGATGCCGTAGAATTTTCCTTCAAGCTTCCTGATTTCGGTGCAATATGCATCCATCTTCTTGCTGGAGCAAGACCAGTCTTTGTTGAGCTGGTTGATGACCAATGCGGAATCCCCGTACACCATGAGGCATTTGACGCAGAGCTCAACGGCTATACATAGTCCGTGGAGACATGCTTCATATTTGGTGGCATTGTTGGAGGCTAGAAAGTGTATCAGGAGAACGTATCGGAGCTTATCCTTGGTCATCGTAATGAACAGAATGCCCGCACCAGCACCGTTGATGTTAAGGGCACCGTCGAAGTACATCACCCAGTGCTTGGGGCAAGTGGTAGCGATAGGCTCTTGAATCTCGGTCCACTCAGCGATGAAATCAGCGAGCGCCTGTGACTTGATGGTAGGCCTGCTTCTGAATTCGATGGAGTAAGTGTCGAGCTCAATAGACCACTTGATGATGCAGCCGTTGGCCTCCTTGTTGCGGAGAATGTCCCCTAGAGGGAACTCAGTGACCACGACGATCTTGTAGTAGTCGAAGTAGTGTCGGAGCTTGCACGACGTAATCAGAATTGCATTTAACAGCTTTTGTACCTGAGGATAACAAGTTTTGGGCTCATTAAGTACCTCACTTATGAAGTATACCGGATGTTGCACCTTGTAGGCATGCCCGGCGTCCTCATGTTCGACAACAATAGCTGTGCTGACGACGCGAGAAGTGGCGGTGATGTAGATCAGTAGAGTTTCATCTGGTCGTAGCGCCGTCATGATCGGTGGCTTTGTTAGGGACAACTTGAGCTACTCGAAAGCTGTGTCTGCCTCCTCTGACCAGGAGAAGTGCTCGAAGGCCTTGAGGAGCTTAAAGAAAGGTAGCCCTTTTTGGCCGAGGCATGATATGAAGCGGCTTAAGGCAGCCATGCAGCCTATAAGCTTCTATATATCCTTGACACATGTCGGCCGTTTCATGTTGGTGATGGCAGAGACCTTATCAGGGTTAGGTTTGATGCCTCGAGCACTGACAATGTAGCCCAGTAGTATACCGGATGGAACTCCAAAGATGCACTTTGAAGGGTTCA
>PUID01036358.1:12330-32669 GCA_002993905.1 Miscanthus sacchariflorus | reverse complement strand
GTTTTTTCCCCTATCTCCCATTAATCTCCTCAACTGATCTCACGCACCAAATGACGACCAAAACTTCTCCAATTTTTATGGATGACAGTAGACTTCAGTAGGCAACTTGTGGCTTTGGAATCATCTTAATAGCTATTTTGGATTAAGAGTTATGCCCTCTGCAAGTTGGCTCTATTCTGCAGTTTGGCAGACTGGACAGGATTTCGTATGCGCTGTTTTAGGCCACCTTCAGTTATGAATCAGGTCGACCAATTAGCACCAAAGTTGTGGAGAATTTGCTAATCTTTCCAACGGTTCATAGCACACTATGACATGACCCACAGAACTCAAGATATGTATAATTTGGTGCACCACTGTGAATCTGTCTCGCGAAGGAGCTGCAGTTTTCTTGTTTTAGTTACATCAAGTGGGAAGATGGGTGTCAACCGGATATGTTGAAGTGAGTTTGAGCATAAGGGGGGTAGACATTCAAGGAAGATTTGAGTGTGCTTTTGTCAAGATAAGCTTCAAGAAGTATAAAGAGCAGCTGTTTACCACTCCCGTGTTGGTGTTGCCTAAGTTAAGTAGGAAAATCCACATCTACTGTGATGCCTTGACAAGGATTGGACTTGTACTAATGCAAGAAGGTGGAAAAGTAGCTTATGAATGCAAGACAGGTGAGGAAGCATGAGATACAGGGGTCTACTCATGGTTTGGAGTTAACAACAATCGTGCATGTGTTAGAGATATGGAGACACTATATGGTTGGATACAAGCATGATGTTTGCACTGATCATCAGAGTGAAGTATATTTTCAATCAGTCAAATATAGAATTGAGACAACACAAGTGGTTGGGATTAATTAAGTATTATGATCTTGAGATGCACAATCACCCAGTGAAGGCTAATGTTGTAATAGGTGCTATGTGTAGAGGGGTGTATGCAAATATATCAATGGTAATACCTAGATCAGCCTACTTGTGAGAGGAGTTCGAATGGTTGAATTTGTGTGTCAGTAAATGTAGTGGTTGGTAGCATCTGTCTAGTGTGAAAGTTGTCACTTAGATGTATTGGTCCATAGAAGGTTCTGGTGAGAAAAGGTGGAGTCTACCTACGGCTACCAACTAAGAGTTATCTTAGACACTCTCTGGAGAATGTGATGTATGTCACATATCATAGTTGAGGAAGTACTTTATGTGTGTGCCTGAGGAGCAGGTGCCTTGTGAGGAACTCATGGAGGATAAAGGATGTAAAGTGTGAGGAATACCTAGTCAAGGTTCTTCGGACAGAAGATTAAGTCATTAAAAGTAAGGTCATCAAGGTTTGCAAGGTTCAGTTGAATCCATCTATGAAGGAAGGACCATATGTGAAGAAGATTTGAGGCATCCATATCTCTTTGATCTAGTCTCCGAAACTCGAAGACGAGATTCATTTTAAGGGGGATAGATTTGTAACACCCAAATTTTCGCACTTCTCTAAAATAGGGTTTACCTTGATTTAATTTCATGTGTGGCATTAAAACCTAGAGCTAAATAAATATTTTCTAGGAATAAAAACTACCGTGAGTCTTAGAAACATGTTTGAGTGCATCTCATCCTGCTGCATTTATTTTTGTCACGATTTAGTTGAATTCAAAAATTGTTTGAATTCAATTTGATTGATTGGTTTTGCAAAAGGAAATAAAAATAAAACCCTTTTTCTTTTTATCCCTCCCCTGTTTTCCTTTCTAGCCCAAGAAGGCCCATGGCCTGCTCTCTCCTCCCCACAGCTCGGAGGGCCCAGCCCAAACTGGCCTGCTCCCTCACCCATCACCCAGCGCGGCATGGGCCGAAGCCGGCCCAACACCACAGCCCGCGCGCGCCTCCTCTGCTTGCTCTGGCTGACGCCCTGGCCCCTCGCAGCTGTGCCGCTGACTGACGGGACCCGCTCGCCAGCGTCGTCTTTTTTCGTTTCGCCGTTTCCGCAGCGGACTGTGTTCCGAGTCAGGGTTGCACCCGTGTGCTGCCTGATCTCGCGATTTTCGCGGGATTTTGCCTCCCTTTAGCCCCTATATAAGGCGCCGCAGGCCTTCCTAACCAAGCCATCGAGTTCCGCGCGTGTCTTACTCGCCATATTCAAGCTTCCGTATCTGGTAAGCACTGCCGCGTTCGCAGTCATGCTTTTCCATTGGTTTGCTGGACTAGTCGACGCCCTAATCTTCCTCTGTGACGCGCTAGGAGCCAATCGACCAAAGAACGAAGCTCCGGAGCCTTTGTTTTCCGTCGGTCCGAGCTCGTCGCCTTTCTTCGTTCGTCTTCTTAGTCGCGAGCCAACCACGAGGTCCTGCAGCCATCTATAGAAGCCCTAGGTGAGCTCGCGTCACCATACTCTCTCACTTGGTGCTCGCGCCGTGCCAAATTGAGGTCAGAATTGCCGTCGCGAAGCTCTAGCAGAGCCGGCCATGGCATTCTCTCGCCGCGAACACTGTTCCGGCGGTGTTTATTTCACCGGCCGTCCTGGGCCGTTGATCCGCGCATTGTCGGTCTAGATTAGATCCCAGCCACCCGAATCAAATCCAACGGCCAGATTGGACCTGACCGGTCAACCATGGCGTTTTAACAAAAGAGACTCTGATGTTTCTCTTAATCAACCCGCCATCCAGCTCCTTTGTAAACTATTTAGATTCTGGTCCTGTTTTCTTCCAGTTTAGCCCCTGCAGTCTCTAGATTTTGAACCCACAGTCCTGTACCCGATTTATTTTCAGTTGGAATTATTTTAAACACGATATTAGTTCGGTTTATTTACAGTTCTACCATTCGTACCTTAGATTAATCATATCTTCTCCGTTTTAAGTCTGATTAGAGTGAATTTCACGTCTATGCGATCGTAGTGACACGTAGAATAGATCTAAACCAATTTTATGTACTGTTTTGATGACTAGTGTATTGATCTTATTTTATCCATTTGTTTGCTTGTATGATCGTGATTGCAATTATATGCGTGGTGCTGTTTGATCGTGATTAGTTGATGTACGTCGTTCAGGAGTGATCCAGATCTATATCTAGAGTTCAGTACCAGCAATATTTTTTATGGATAAAGGCAAGTATAATTTGAGGCTCCTTGATTACCTATTCACCTTAATCATATACATTCATATTGCATGTGCCCCTTTTGATACCCATTAAGGATTGATCCTAGATGATTATTGCTCCAGAATTCCTTGTCACCTATGGGTTATGCATGAGGGTAGATTATGCTTAGCTTTGCGCTCCACCCTTGTCTCTGCACCAATCATCCAACCCCCAGATTGGTCACTGCCATTTGAGATCATGTGTGATGCTAGTGACTATGCTATTGGTGCGGTCCTTGGCCAAACCAAAGATAAGAAGCATCATGCAATCGTCTACGCTAGCAAGACGCTTATAGGAGCACAATTTAATTATGCTACAACTGAGAAAGAGCTTCTGGCAGTAGTCTTTGCTATTGATAAGTTTAGGTCTTACTTAGTGGGAGCTAAAGTTATTATTTATACCGATCATGCTGCATTAAAATACTTGCTCACTAAGAAAGATGCCAAACCTAGACTTATTAGGTGGATTCTCTTACTCCAAGAATTTGACTTAGAAATAAAAGATAAGAAAGGAGTAGATAATACGGTTGTCGATCATTTGTCGCACATGCAAATCACTAACATGCAGGAACCTCCTATCAATGACTTCCTACGCGACGACATGCTGCTCAAGGTGACATACTCCAACCCATGGTATGCAAATATTGTGAATTATATGGTTTTAGGTTACATACCACAAGGGGAGGACCGCAAGAAGCTACAATATGAGAGCAGACGACACCTATGGGATGAGCCATACTTGTATAGGGTGTGCGCGGATGGATTGTTACGACGATGTGTACCAATGGCAGAAGGATTGCAAATAATAGATAAATGCCATGCTGCCCCATACGGAGGTCACTATGGAGTATTTCGTACTCAAGCAAAAATCTGGCAAAGCGGATTCTTCTGGCCAACGATGTATGAGGACACTAAGGACTTTATTCGAAGATACCGTAGGTGTCGGTTGGTTGGTGATATCACAGCTCGCAATGCAATGCCTCTTAATTATAACCTACAACTTGAAGTCTTCGACGTTTGGGCATTGAATTTATGGGGCCATTCCAAAAGTCTTGCGACTGTGAGTATATCCTGGTGGCCGTTGATTATGTCTCCAAGTGGGTGAAAGCCTTGCCATGCCGAAATGCTAATGCAAAGAATGCGAGAAAGATGTTCCAAGAAGTGATCTTTCCTCGTTTCGGAACACCCAAGATGGTCATAAGTGATGGAGGGTCTAACTTCATTGATAAGACCTTTCGAAACTTCCTCAAAGAGCATGGCACAACATCGCTACGCCCTATCACCCTCAAACAAGCGGTTAAGCGAAAACATCGAACTAGCAAATCAAGAATGTTTTGCAAAAGACTATTGAGGAAATGGGAAAAGGATGGAAGAACAAGCTTCCTGATGCACTTTGGGCATACAGGGTTGCTTTCAAGACTCCCATCGGCATGTCTGTTGGTGGTCATTAACTTTTATATTTAACCACCAACTTAAGTATAAAAACATAAGTTTACATCACTAAACTTAGACATAGGACTTATTTCTAACATGATTCCACAAGTTTTGGTGAAAGTACGCTTTTCAGGTTGCGCACTTGGAATACAAGGATGTTGGGCCAAAATAGAGAGAAGAAACCCAGAATTACATTGAAGATATTGAGCCCAATACACAAAGACTTATCCACGAGGCGAACCTGAACCAAAAACCATCGGGAAAATGACCAAGACATCGAGGATGACTTCCTGGCCAAGGCAGGGGCCAGGGGGGCCCACCACCTGGTCGACCGACCACCCTGGTCGGCCGACAGGTGGGTCCCACCTCCTAGCCACCGCCTTTGCAAGCTCGCTTATGATTGGTTCCTAGAGGCGGTTACGAAGGGTTACCGACTTAATTCTGCATGTAACCGACCTTTGACCCCTATATAAGGAGGGGATATGCTATGTTCTCCAGAGTTGTAACATTTATTCTGTACATACACAAGAAAACTAGGGTTAGAGAGACTTGTATTATAAACTTCTAGTTTCATAGAATAGGTTGTGAAGAGGATCAAGTAGAAGGAGCATCGGACTTGTCGATCGCCTTTCTTCTTGTTCTTCGACGAACATCGTTCTAGTTGATGAACGTTCTTCGTGTTCATCTTTAGTTGGTGAGTTTGACAGGTATTGATCAAGTGTTCTTCATTTACTTGCGGGATCGTTGTCTGTTCTTTGAACAGGTGCTTTAAGGTTTAGGTCGAATCTTAAAGTATTAGTAACTAGTGTAGACACGGTGTCTGGACTAGAAGCTATCTGCGTTTGCATACGTATTCTACGGATTATTGTAGGGTAGGCGGTAGGTGGTGATAGCCCTATCCGTCCTTTGTAGTCCCTCACGTTCGAATACGGTGTAGAGTAAAAGCCAGCATCGCCAAGACTACTTGGTGCGCTCCGGTGCCCGAAGTAAGTAAGTGTTGATCACTAGTCAAAACCTTAGAAACACCATCTAAAGATAACACCATAACCTTAGCTACCTCTACCTTAGTTGTCTTAGTGGTGAATTAGATAAGAGATTAGAAGCACCGTTCCCTGTGGATTTCACGATACCCTCACTTCCGGGTGAAGTGCTACAGCGGTATTCTCCGTGCGCTTGCGGATTTATCTGTAAACGTTAAGAAATACCAACAAGCATTTCTGGCGCCGTTGCCGGGGAGCGGTTGTCATTCTTATCTCCGAACCTAGTTCATCTGTGTATCCTCACCTTTGCTATTTTTATTTTATTTTCTTTAAAAAAAATTTATAAAAATGGAGCAACCCACCATTCAGACTTTGTCTGCTCCGAAGGGCGAGTTTGTAGAGCTACACCAATCGTCTAAGCCAATCACAGCTTCTAGCTATGAGCTCCGCCCCGCATTTATAGCTATGGTCCGAGAGCAACCGTTCTCTGGGTTAGATCAAGAAAACCCGTATCATCACTTGCGAGAGTTAGAGCATCTTTGCTCATGCCTGACAATCGCAGGCATGTCACATGAAACGTTGCGGTGGAAACTGTTTCCTTTCTCCCTTAATGAGAGAGCGAGACAATGGTACACCCACAACGTAGGGAAGGTAAATGGAGATTGGGAAGAGCTTAGGACTAGATTTTGTCTAGCGTTCTTTCCACTATCTCGAATCGCTTCCTTGC
Source organism: Miscanthus sacchariflorus (assembly GCA_002993905.1). Taxonomy (NCBI): domain Eukaryota; kingdom Viridiplantae; phylum Streptophyta; class Magnoliopsida; order Poales; family Poaceae; genus Miscanthus; species Miscanthus sacchariflorus. Next base: position 26,440 of record PUID01036358.1, on the reverse strand, counting down.
GATATGAGATACTCGGTTTCCGTCAACAAGAGAACGAGAGTTTAGGTGCAGCCTGGGCTAGATTTTCACTTTTAACTCATTCAGGCCCAGATCTGTCCTTACCAAGCCATGTGTTGTTACAACAATTTTGGTTTGGATTAAATAAGGAATCTGCACTACAACTAGACCTAGCCGCCGGAGGATCCTTTAGTCATAAAACCACATCCGAGGGAGAAGCACTTTTAGATAAGATTTTAGAAAACACTCCCTTTGACGAACCACTCCGGATAGAAACTAAAGAAACGACGTTAGAGGAAATCGAGCCTGAAAATCCTACCACGCCAGACCTAATGCCGTTACAAGAAGTTCCGTGCGAAGACATTTTATCGGAATTTTCTTTACTCGAGGATGATCTTTTTGAAGATTATGGAAACACCTCGAAGTACAGCTACTCACGGAAACCACCCGTTCCTGGTACTCCTAGTCACCCGATTGAAAGAGCTTACTTGGAAGAAACCATCCAAGGGTTAATATCGGTCATGAGTATTGAATGGACAAAAGAGGTAGAACTTTCATCTGAAGAAATTCAGATTCGTTTACCCTCTTCCACCATTCGTTGCCAGGTTGCTAGAAAATGGGAAGATGCTCTCTACAATCCCATGGTTGGAGTAAATATTATGTCTTTCTCCTTTGCTCTTGAGCATTTGAGTAAGAAACCAATTTTTCCTTCCACTAAGGTTTTTCGTTACAAGCCACACGTCAACTTGGATTGCGCAGGGGTTATACAGGCAATTAATGTTCATTTTTCGAACATCGTAGCACCCCTAGATTTTCACATTTTCGACATCCAAGACTTTGACATTTTGATAGGTTTCCCTTTAGAAAGACTTTTGGACGAACCTACAGGGAACCTAGATGTGAAGTTAGGGAGAACCCAGGTTTCTTTACCTATCATTCGTGCGAAGAACACCTTCGGTGAAACTCCCATTAGTACCGAGGAAATTCAGGAAGTGGTGGACATTTCGCCTTTTGAACCACCCGAGTCATCCTTAGATAGAGATGCTAAACACTTTATAGGAGAAGAGGATGATTTCGAGGAAACGGTAGAGCTTTCCAAAGATGAGTTGCCTCCACCACCACCTCCTATTGAGCTAAAGCAACTACCCGTTGGTCTACGTTATGCTTTCTTGCATGGCAATATACAAACTCCCGTTATCATTAGTGATAAACTTTCTAATGAGGAGTCTGCTAAACTTATTGCCGTTCTTGAGAAACATAGACCTATTTTTGGGTATTCCCTCCAAGATTTAAAAGGGATTAGTCCAACACTTTGCACACATAGGATTCCCACGGATCCCGAGATCACACCGTCGCATGAGCCACAACGCTGTCTTAACAACGCCATGCGCGAAGTTGTGAAGAAGGAAGTCCTAAAGCTTCTTCACGCCGGAATTATCTATCCGGTACCTCATAGTGAGTGGGTAAGTCCCGTGCAAGTTGTACCCAAGAAAGGAGGGATGACGGTTGTAGAAAATAATAAAAATGAGTTAATCCCACAACGAACCGTCATGGGTTGGAGGATGTGCATAGATTACCGAAAACTTAACAAGGCCACAAAGAAAGATCACTTTCCGCTCCCTTTCATCGATGAGATGTTGGAACGGTTAGCGAAGCACTCTTTCTTCTGTTTCCTTGATGGTTATTCGGGTTATCACCAAATTACTATCCATCCCGATGATCAAAGCAAGTCGACGTTTACATGCCCGTATGGAACTTATGCCTATCGTAGAATGTCGTTCGGGTTATGTAACGCGCCGGCTTCATTTCAACGTTGCATGATATCTATCTTTTCTGACATGATCGAAGAAATTATTCTACCTACTCGATCCACGGCGATGCATGGAGAGCGTTCGTTGAGGCTCACAAATTGAAGAATGTAGATTTTCTCGTCTTCCTCTATGACGGGCTTAGACTCCTGAGCGTCAAAGTCTTCGAGCCTAGCGGTTTCCGCAAGCCCTACTTGATGCAAGCCCATGACAGTGGTATGTTCCCATATGCATCTTCTAGGCACAGTCATCTTTGTATGTGACAAACTAAACATCAGATCTTTTGTTCATATGGCCAGCTCGAGGAATCGGCAACCTTATTGACCACGGTGCCGGACCGAGCAATTAGCCGCCCTTGCCACTCACTTTTACCTCCTACATCAAACCTTGCCACATGGGCACAAGGAAGAGCCAATACCTTGTTTGTTTTCTCATCGCGCATCAAATTCTCTAATCACCTATAATGCACATATGACAACACGTTCAAACACTAAATTCCCGCTCTATACAACATGCAGCTAGTGCCAAAGGAGTTTGCAATCGCCCACACCTACACAGAGTGGACTTGGGTGAAGTTGATGATGAGCAATGGCTCTTGGGTGGTGAGGTTGAACCGCACCATCCAGACCTTCTCCTTCACAGAGGGGTGGCACCAGTTCTGTGTGTATAACAGCGTCGAAGTCAGGGATAGCTGTTGCTTCATAGTGGAGCATGAAGGCGCCATTCGCGGTGATGGCAACATGAAGGAGGAGGAGGAGGAGGGCGAGTACTTCGATGACCACGTGCTAAGGGTGGAGATTATAAAGAGAAATGGCATCGTCCTTAGCTAATGCGGCAGTTTATTGTTTGAATTAATGCATGAGGATGGCATGACTTGGATGTACTTTTAATTGTTTATTAAGTACTAGCTAGGTTTGATTCCCAGCTATGTTGCTTGAAGGGGCGTTAGATAGTTTGGTTAACTGATGCAAGGCCTTTTAATTTATCAAGTATGCTACAATTCCAACCTAGAATTTTCGTTTATCTGAAATGGGAATGGGGATGCCCTTGTGTCACAAACATAAGCACGTGGCAAGAATAATTAGATTGTCCGTATATGGGAAATATAAGCATGCCGAACTGTCCAGCCGTTGGTGTGGATAACGATATGAATGGATATACGGCCGTGTGGGTATCACTTTTATGTACCACCCGACAATCTAGCGGAACAAATATAAAATGTGTCGGACTTTACTTTTGTCGGCGGACCAAATCCACTCCTTTTCATTTGGGCAGCCAATTTCCGAGGGCGGTTACAAGGAACTGAGCCTGACACTAGTGTCAAGGGTGGCTTCTTACAATATCCGCCGTTGAAGATCTTCCTATATAAAGCCACGAAAATTTTTGCTGGGAGCTTTCACCGCGCTCATTCTGTGCCAATGCAAAACGCTGCCAAAATTTTCCTGCTCCCCCTCGCCGCCGCCCGTCGGAGTTTCGTCGTCCGCCCGCTTGTTTAGGGCTTTTTTGGTCGGCCGGTCCTGCGCCACCCGTTGCCACTTCTTCCCATTGCATCTTCATTCGGAGGCCCACCGGCCCCTGGATTCGACGCCTCCCCCAGCTCTCCGCCCCGGAGCTCGCTGTCGCTTCATCCAAACAGTGGAGAACCGGGCGCGTCGCCATCGCCGAGCACCAACCGCCGCGCCGTCCCACCTCGGCGTCCCTAGCCGGCGTGTTCCAGGGCGCGTGGCCATTCCGGAGCCCCGCCACCACGTGGGTCCCATCTCTTTCGCCGTAGCTCTAGCTTGTGTCTCAAAGGGTTCGTCGTCTTTTCACTTTTCTTTGTTATTATTATATCACAAAATATTAGAACAACCTTGTTGATTGGTATACATGACACCTCTCAGTTTGTCCTGATTAGATTTGGCGTTGGTGTGGAGAACGATATGAATAACTGCCAACATCAAGGTTGGGCCGGCACTCACGGGCGAGAATGTAAACTTTGAACTCAAGACGAGCGTCATAACGATGGTGCAAGCCCACCCATTCGGTGGACTAGGTAGCGATGATGCTAGAGGCCATCTCTAGACTTTCCTGGAGATTTGTGAAACTCTCAAGTTGAAGGATGTGGACCGTGAAGCGGTGAGACCCCGCTTGTTTCTGTTTTCCCTCACTGGGAAGGCGAAAACCTGATTTTATGCAAACCGAGACACATTCAATACATGGGATAAGCTATCCTCAGCATTCCTCGCCAAGTACTTCCCCGTAGGCAAAACCAATGCCCTACGTGGGAAGATATCAAACTTTCACCAAGCAGCAACTGAATCAGTTCCCGAGGCGTGGGAAAGGTTACAAGAACTCATAAATGACTGCCCACACCATGGCATGGAGGACTGGCTGCTCCTCCAGAACTTCTACAATGGGCTCAACTCTACATCCCGAGCCCACCTGGATGCTGCTGCCGGAGGAGCGTTCCTCTCCCTCACCAAAGAAGCTGCCACTTCTCTCATAGAGAAGATGATCTCCAATCAAGGTTGGAGTGAGGAGAGAGCCCCGGCTAGAGGAAGGGGCATGCATGCCGTCCATGAGGTGGACATGCTGTCCGCAAAGATGGACCTCTTGCTGAAGCACCTAGAGAACCGTGCTTCTGACAAGGTGGCTATGACCAACACCGTCAACGCCATGGACGCGCACATGACGTGCGAGGTCTGTGGAAACATCGGCCACATGGGCAATGATTGCCCTGAGACCCGTGAAAACATCAACTACGTCAACAACAACGGGTATCGGCTGCAAGGAGGTCAGGGGTGGAATAACAATAACAACCAACGCCCCAATTACCAAGGTAATAATTACAATTCGAATTTTAATTCTAATTAACCTTCTTTAAAAGACCTTGTCCTAGGACAAGCTAAAATAAATGAAAATTTGACAAATAAACTTTCCTCGCATGATAAAATGTTAGATATTATAAATAACAAATTAGAGAATCTTACTTCCGGCATGAAAAATCAAATAAGCTTTAATAAAATGATAGAAACACAATTAGTGCAAATAGCTGCTGCTGTTCCACTTAACGAAAATGGGAAAATCCCAGGGTAACCTGAGACTTCTCGCGAGAATGTAAATGCGGTGGCCATGAGGAGCGGTAAAACCACTCATGATCCACCTATGTCTAGTACTAACCATGGTGCAGGAAGAACAGTAGTAGAGGAGGAGCCTTCGCAGGGCGAAGACATAGAGGTGATATCGGCACCCAAGGTCTTCGGTGACACAAATGTCATGCCATTCATCACCCGCACAAGGAAGCGGAACGTCGACGAACAATTCGCACGTTTCGTCGAGATGATAGAAAAGATACACGTGAGCGTCCCTCTCATGGATGTCTTGCATGTACCTTCATATGCAAAGTACATCAAAGATATAATCAACAAGAAGCTTCCACTCCCAATAAGAGAGGTGGTTAAGTTGATGGAAGAGTGTAGCGCAGCTATACTCAACCGTCTGCCCAAAAAGAAGAAAGACCCTGGCTGCCCTATAATCACATGTTCAATCGGGAGTCAGCAATTGAACCACGCTCTGTGCGACCTTGGTGCAAGCGTCAGTGTCATGCCCAAGGCAGTCTTCGACAAGCTCAACTTTACCAACCTCGTGCCTACGCCCATGCAACTCTAGCTAGCCGACTCATCGGTACGCTACCCCGCGGGTATAGCCGAGGATGTACCTGTGAAGATCCGGGGATACTTTGTTCTCGTTGATTTCGTGGTCCTAGAGATGGATGTCCCTAAAGAGAACCCGCTGATACTTGGACGCCCATTCTTGAGCACCGCGGGTGCCCAAATTGACGTTGGAGCTAGAGAAATCCGCTTCAATATAAACGGGAAAGAGGAGAAGTTTGACTTCAGACCAAGAGTGGAGCAATGCTCCATTATCACAATTCGCTATGGCCCAAACAAAGAGAGCATCAAGAAGATCATCATCAACTCTCCTCAAGCAAACCAACTCCCCATGCCAAGATTTCATGTTGTGAAGCCTAAGAGGAAAGAGCACGTGCCGAAGGCAAAGCCGGCACCGAAACCCAAAGAAGCACCCAAGCCAAAGAAACCAACTCCAACAAACTCTGGCAAGAAGGTGTGGGTTCCAAAAGCGAAGCCATCCGCGTCCACTGGTCCCGGACTGGATGAAACAAAGAAATGATCAGGGAGGCAAAGTCCCACACACGGACTCTAAATGGTAAGCCCTTTCACCAAAGGTAAAATGGTATGTATCTTTAAAATTTAAAAATTTAAATTTATATTTCGCATTACAATTTCAAAAACCTATGAATATATATATATATATATATAAACTTACAAAAATATTTCTGCATAAATAAAATATTCCAATCCCCATGTGAATAGTTAATGTGGTATTAAAACCCACAACAAATATTTACTGTGGTGGCATAAAAATGAAATACGAAAATAGAATAAATGGTGTATATAAATTTTGCTTCTTCATTTTTGAATTTGAATTTCACTTTCTCTGTCCTTAGATTTTTCTGCTCTTGTTTTGCATTTTTGAAAATTTTTATGAAAACAACAAAAACATGTCAAACTTTTGAGAAAATAATTTCTGAGTAAGATTTTTGTCGGGGAATTTGATCAAACCGACCTGGAAGTGATCCAACTAGCAGTTACAAACCACCTGCAAAAGCTGGGGCCGAGAGGGCCCACTGGCAGGCCGGCTAGCCCATGGACCGGCCGGTCCAGCAGTGCAACCCCAACAGTCCAATTTTGGACAGCATCTCCTGACCGTTGCTCCCTAGCCGTTTGTGTCGGTTTGGTGCTCTATAAGAGGCTGAGAGCAGCCTGGTGCTCTCCACCCCTCTCATTCTCTCCCATTTCATTCTATTCCTCTCATTTGCTCAAGTGTTCTTGCTCACAAGTGCTGCCCACGAATATTTCTCTCCAGTTTGAGTGCTAGAGCTGCTGCCCTAGTGATCAAGAGCAAGAAGAAGCTCTCATTTGATTCAGTGTTCTTCGTTCGTTCATCGTTCTTGCTTTTGTTCTTTGTTTTTCTTGTATTTTGATCATGAAGAGAGCACTCAAGAAAATCCTCAAGGGTTCGGGGTCAAGATCAAGGCGGAGTCAAGATACTCCCTCGACCCCGCGATCCACCGGAAGCACGGCGCAAGAAGATGAAGAGATGCCATCCGTGCAAGCTTCACCAACGAACACCGACAACGAGCTCGCCCTCCTCAACTTGCAAAACGATCATGAGAAGAAAGTCTACCGTCAACTCAAGGATCGGGTCTTCACGCACACGCCGGAGTTCGACACCGACTTCCTCACCGCGATAGGTACGGACGTTGAATTTAATCAAATCTTTCATGTCATGGGATGGGAGAATATCTCTCCAGTATGGGAGAGGGGTTCTCGCCTCTTTACTATGGAATTTTTATGTACCTTGCAAATTGTGATAGGAGGATGCACTTTTAGATTATTTGGAACTACATATGTGGTTAATTGGAAGCAACTTAGTACTTATCTCGGCTTTGATTCAAAATGCTCGACGGATTCAAATTCTAGTTCCTATCAATTTCACCGTCCGAGTTTTTGGGAACTTGTCACAAAACTAGCATGGGCTCGTAATTCAAAACCTAAAAATAGTGATATCCATCATCCCACTTTAAAATTCTTGCATAGATGGATTGCTGTGACTTTATTCCCTAGAGCCGATCGTAGGACAGTTAGGGAAGATGAAATGAGAATTTTATTCGCTGTCATACATAAAACTAAAGTTGCACCTGTTATGGAAATGATGAGTCAATGGTTAGAGTACAATAGAAGTACCGGTGCTATTTCTTGCTGCTCTCTTGTTACACGAATTGCTTCCGCACTTAATGCTTTGGAAGAAAAGAATGTTGATTATATCACTTCTCCCCACCTAGTGTTAAATGAGGATTATTTCATGCAAGGGCACCAACTTAAAAAGGACAAAGCTGGCCGGTATATATATTATTTTGCGGGATTTACAAATGAGTACCGGTTACCTAACCCGGAACTTCGTTTGTATAATTCCGAATCTCTGACCTTTGACTTAGTTTTGCAAGAAGAGATGCGTTTGCGAAATGTTTCCAGCAGGGTTACAAGGAGCAAAGCAAAGAGGGATGCAGGCACAAGCTCGGTGCCACCACAGTCCACTCCTATGGAGACGCCGCCGGGTTTCGCGCCAGGACCTCCACCCATGCATGCACCCCCGATGTCATCGATGCCCCCAATGCATCCGATGTCATACGGAGGAGGATACATGCCTGGACCCGTTCCAGGATTTGTGCCTATGCACCATGGCATTTTCGTCCTGCCTAGACCTAGCACTTCTCAGTGGGGAAGTGGCGACAGCCGCAACTGGGCGCCCAACTACCACGTCACTTCCTCCAGCTCCAGCGAACATCCTTCACCGGCCCAACCACCTCGCATGTCTACCTCAGGCCGGTCACGCTCCCGAAGAACGAGAGTTGAGGACCTCTCCCAAGACATCCATGACCTCCACATCCGCACAGGTGAAATTCAAGAAACATTTAGAATCCATGCGGAAGAATCCGCAGCCTGGAGGGCACAACAAGATGGGAGATGGAATGCCCTCAACAACAACATGCACCAACACGAAGAGATCTTGCAAGCTATCTATCAAGCTCAAACCGGACACCCATATATCCCTCCAGAAAATTGAGCTAAAGATAAGCTTGGGGGAAGACCCCCATCACTAAGGTAAGTATCCATGCATATGTAATATATTTTTATTTTTCTTTTAGCATGCATTTGTAATATACTCATGCATCCATGCATTGAAAAAAAATCTGCATGTTCACTTTCCTTTATGCATATAAAAAAATGAAAATGAGAAAAGAACAAAAATATTTTTGGATTAATGTTTATGTATAAATTGTGTTAGTCACTCTCTTGTTGAAATGATGAATAGTTGCTCTGTTTTATGTTTCATTTGTTTCTAGTTTATAACATAGTATTCTCTAAGATTTGAGTTTGGTGGTTACTAGTTTCAACCTAAACTTGAAAACTTAGTGGTTGCAAATACTTGATCGTTATCTAAGTATTATGAGAAAATTGGTACAATAGAGTTAACTATGATTTCATTCTAAGAAAGACTTGATATCTGGAGTTTTCTTTTCAAAATTTTAAATCCTAAAGTTCCTCAATGATGAAAATTCCTACCAAGGCCATATGACAGAATTTATGCTACAATTCAAAAGCTTTCTACATATACTACTTGTTGTTACATTGAGCAGTGTCAAATTGATGTGACCCTAGTCAAGATTCTTTTCATGCATTATATGATCAAGATACATGTACACTCCACATATTTGATAACCCTCACTTTGAGAGTTATTCAAAAATACGCTAATTCCTACACTGGGGAGTACGCAAAAACATGCCTTTCACCATCCACCAAATAAATGAGACTCCATGAATTATAGTTTTTGGTCTCTCATTAGTTTCAATACAAAAGGAGCATGGGCTATCTAAAAAAATGGCAAGTGCCATTGTAGAATTAGGTCATGAGTGGTCTCTCACTCATTAAAAAAAAGAAGAAAAAAATATATAAATATGATAGCCATGCATCCAAATATTTCAAAAGATGAGAGATCATAACAAATGGAAGAGTTCTCTACTTATTACATAGTTTCCACACACATGCACAATCTTGATCTAAATGTATGATGAGTACCTCCTTGGATCTGGTCTTTGACTCTGCAATATTATGTAATACAAGTATGCCATTCCTTCATACCTACCCAAAACTCCACATAAGCAAATTAGTGGTAGGATGAACAAAGAAGGCAAACTCCATAATGCCTTTGGTAAGGAAAATACACATTGAGCGATTCGAGAGTATCATTCGAGGAACTTACAAATTTTTTGCAAAAAAAAAATTCAAAACCTCCGGATTGAAAGTTAATCAAAGAGTGGATGAATGGTAGACCTATAACCTGTCTAACTCATGATTACTATAAGACTTGGTGAAAAACTTAAGAACCACAGGTTTTTGAGCAAAGGAAGAAATGAATTGCCATCTTATCCAAATCAAGGAAGAATATCATGTTACAAGCCTAGGATTTGTGAAATGTAATCGGCATTGTAGCAACTCCTGATCAACAACCGAAAGTCCTATCTCTTGCTCGGGACGAGCAAGGGGTAAGCTTGGGGATCTTGTTGGCGCTAATTAAGTGATTATTTATACCGCCAACTAGGATTCAAATGAGGGGAAACTAATGCAAAATATGCATAAACATTGATCATATTAACACAATTCCACATGTATTCCTATTTAGTAATCCTGCAGGTGGAAGATGTGTATTTGGGCCAAAACCAGGTGAAGAAAGAAAGAAAAGAGCAAAAGCCCACTTACCTGGGCTCCAAAGAGAGGCCCACAGCAGAAAGGCCTGTCCACGCCAACCAAAACAGGCCCACACCAGGAGGAAGCAAAAGAGGACCGCGCAGGGGGGCTCTGGGCCAAGGTTGAGGCCCAGAGGCCAGCCCCCTGGGCCGGTCGGTCCCTGGGAACCGACTCCCGAGAACTGCCTTCGCCCAGAGTTATGAGCATTCAATGTAGACGGCGTCTGTCCCGGTTTCGTCAGCTGCACCTCGGTCCAGAGGCGGTTTCAAGCCCCTATAAGTACCTAGGAAAAGGAGGAGGTGAAAGGCCCTTGTTTGGTTTTGATAATTGAGTGACAACTTAGGTGGACTAATATGTGCTTATGTGAGATACACAGGGATTAGTCCACAGGTACCCAAGTGTGAGCAAGACACATAGCCATGAGGAAAGATGGCTCATGCATATTGATGATGCTCAACTTGGTGATTGAAGGAGCTTAATGCACATGATACATGACATGGAGTCATGTGACCAAGGTGGAGAAGATCAAGACAAGGCTTGGCTTGATGGACCGTGTGCTAGAGTGAAGGGCAAGTCGGAGGCTTTGAAGCGCTGGACCGCGTGGCGGGATGCTTGAGCAAAGACTTGGCGCCGATGGACCGAGGCAACAGTGAAGAGCAAGTGAGGTCAAGATCGATGAACCAAGAGGGTCATGTGATGATATGAAGTGGATCATATCATTTGAAGATCATGTTGGTGCATGTGTTGCATCAACATTGGAGGAGATGAAGTGGAATGCTCAAGGCAAAGGTATGACCAATAGGGCATTTCATTTCACTGGTCAGAGGTGTGTAGAGAAGTTGATGACCGGGTTTATGATAGATGGCCATACTATTAAGAGGGGCAAAACTTGTTTGTATATCGGTCATCTAGTGCCACTTGAGCGATCTTTCATTGCGTACGTATTAGGATCGAGTGGCATTGAGATATGAGATTGAGAACCCTTGGATAATGCTTTGGATATGCTAACTCATGTTTCTAAGTGTTGGACATGTTTGGAGTTGGCTCTTGGATCAAGGGTAACATGGGGTTTGGGATTCTCATTGTCCCCCTCGAGCCTGTGAGGGGGGATTCAGAGGTTTTCGATAAATTACAATGAGGAATCCTGTGGAAGATATGTCAACTCAGTGCCAAGATCAGTGGAAGATCAATTGGAGTTGATGCATGAAGATTGGAAAAAGATCAGGTGAAGAAACTGCACTCAGAAGCGATCGGACGCTATAGTAGCGTTCGGTGCTTCGACCGGATGCTGTGGCAGAGGGCGACCGGACGCGACGTTGTTCCTGTGCAGTTGGTGGCCAGGACACGTGGCGCGACCGGACGCTGGACCGGAGCGTCCGGTGCGTGCGTCCGGTGCATGCAGAGAAGCTCCAGGGCGTTGTGTTGCAGGACCAAACGCTGTGGACCGGTGCGTCTGGTCGGCTGGATCGGAGCGTCCGGTCAGGTGGACCGGAGCATCCGGTCGGTGGATGATCAGCGCAAGGAGTTGCCGACCGTTGGCGGCAACGGCTATATTCAAACGGTCGGGACACGTGGCGGCTACAGGAGGACCGGACGCTGCTCTATAGCGTCCGGTCGAGGCACAGAAAGCAGGGTTTGAGGCCAATGGCTAGTTCAGCTTGTGGTTCTATATATACTTCAGTTGGCTGGCTGTTTTGAGAGGTTAGCACCCTTGGGACTTAGTGTCCATGCTTGGGGAGTGCTTGGAGATCCACTAACTCACATGAGCATACAAGATTGAAGATCAATTGTGAGTGAGTGATTCCTAGTGCGTTGCTTTGAGAGATTGCATCGTGCGGCACTAGGTGATCGTGTGCAAGCCGGTGGAGCTTGTTACTCTTAGAGGTTGCCACCTCCTAGATGGCTTGGTGGTGGACTCCGTTGAAGCCCGCAAGGAGATTGTGCGTGGCTCCGAAGGAGAGCTTGTGAGGGGTGTCGTGCTCGCCCCGCAGGAGTCGTGAAGAGCAACCATAGTAAGAACCATGTCATTGAGTTGCCCTCTCTTGTGTGAGTTCTTGCGGTGCCCGGTGGAGGCTTGGCTAGTGAATGCCAATTAGCCGCCGAACTACGAAATGAGTGGCCGATACAACGGGGACTAGCTTGGTGGCAACCAAGTGAACCTCGGGAGAAAAATCATCGTGTCAACCCTTGTCATCTCCTTTGGTTTGCTAGTCTCTACACAAGCTTGCATTTACTTTCATATATTGTGCTTGTGTTGTTTCTCTTGCAATTAGTTGACTTGTGTAGTTGCTAATTGTCTTCTAGCTTGTGTAGCTTAGAAGTAGCTCTTGAGTGGCTTGTTGGCTTGTGTAGCCTTGCAAGTCACATTGCTTAGTTTGTGTAGCTTTGCAATTGAGCTCTCTAGTTAGGCTTGTGTAGCCTTGCTAGTGAGAACTACTAGTTGCTTGGGCTTTGTGCGCTTTGCATACTAGTATGTGTAGGAGCTCCCTTGTGCTTTGAGTACTAGTGGCTTAGGTTTGTGTGACCTTGCTACTAGAATTGTTTAGGTGAGCTCTAGCTAGCCCGGCACCTTAGTTGCTTAATTAGGATCTTTGTAAGGTGATTGAGAACTTAGGTAGAGGGGAGTAGTCTTGACTAGCCGATAGTTTTAATTCCGCACTAGTCTCGGTTAGTCGACGTGATTAATTTTATTAAGGACTATTCACCCCCCTCTAGTCTGCCATCTCGGTCCTTTCAGGAGGCTCAAATCATCATTTGATCAGTTGACACACCAGAACCAGCAGAGCTTAGAACCATTTCCCTCTCCTAGTGCTAGTGCTTTAGTCTTCTTTCTAGTAGTGTAGAGCTAGAGCTTCACTTGGAGGATTTGGAGAGCATAGAAGGTGATTTTGGTATGAACAATACTTTGATCACTGTTGATGGTCCTTAACTACTATTTTTAGCCATCAACACAACATGTATTTACCCTTAATTCATCTACCAAACATAGGTATAGGGTTTGATTCAAACAAGTTCCACGAGTTTTGGTGTTCTCACTTGTTTTGCAGGGTGTTTCTATTTTCACCACATAAAAGTATCTCAAATGATGAATTAGAGAGCACCATTGCGAAGAGCTCATTGAGACGATCGAAACGGACATCCCATTTGCTATATTTGGAGCCTGGAATCAAAAGATATCGAACCCCAAAGCGAAACCAACACTAGAAGACTCTAGAAGACACCAGAAGACAATAGACCAAAGGCGGGGCCCACATGTCATTGGGCCAGGCCAACCGGCCTACCCTCCAGGCCGATCGGCCTGCCCTAGAGTCAGCCTCGGTCTTGCTTCGAAGGTCGGTGCTCCACCGACCTATAGGATTCATCTGAGCCATTGATCAAGGTCGGTTTGATCCGACGGCTGCGGGTCAATCTCCCAGGCTATATAAGCAGAGGCAGACCCCCCTCCCTAGCTTCATCCTGAAACCCTAATTCATATCCTCTCCTCAGGATCGGGATTGAGAGGCATCCCATTGGGATAGACCTTTCATCTCTCCAATGTAGTAGATTAGTAGCTTGGGAGTGAGGGTCGAGTTTCGGATCTAGTCTTGGAGGCTCGACGGAGCCTTGTATCTTCACTGCTATATCTTGTAAGACTTATTATCTATTTATCATATTCTTATCTACATGGCTATGCTTACTTTGAATATCTTTCTTAGTTGAGTTTATCGCTACTTTTGTGTGCGGGTTCACAGTTCTTTGGAGTGCTCTATTCCTAGTTAGACCTCTGGATTAGAGTAGTAGTTGTTAGCATAAGCGTGGTGCTTAGGTTATCGGCTACATGTATTTGCATCCTGTTCTCTGGTTGGGTGGTAGTAGCAGGTGGTTACAGCCCCGTCTATCCTTTGTAGTCCGTCCCGAATTAAATAGGTTCTTTAATTGTAGGACCGTAGTCG
>PUID01036341.1:12671-24007 GCA_002993905.1 Miscanthus sacchariflorus | reverse complement strand
ATGTTACCTATTTTTATTCTAATGAATTTCACCAGAAATCACCATTTATTTAGGGTTAAATAGAAAGACCCTATTCAAAATTGATTTACTGTGGGTTTATCATTTTTCCTAGCTAGAGCATGTTAATACAAACTCAACCAAATTGGAATCATATTTTTATCACTTCCCTAGCTCAAGATATGCATTTTACAAGATTTAAACTAAGTCAAAAGCACTTTGTTTGCCCAATTTAATTTCCCCAAGAAACATGCTAGAAACTGTGTATTTTAAATTTTTAATAAATACTACACTTCCTAAGGAAGCTAACAAAATTGGAATCACTCAAATTGGATAACCCTATCTCTAAATATGAATTTTTTTAAACATGTATTCAAATCTATGAAATAAATAAGAAAAATCAAAGAACACATAGACTGACAGATGGGGCCTGTGGTCAACGGGGCCCGCTCGTTAGTGAGACCAGCGCGGGGCACAACATTTGACCGGTGAGAATTCACCGACGGTGAGGTCTCCGGTGTAACCTCGGGCACCATCGTGTTCCTCTCGTCACCAGCGAGCATGGCGGACGGTGGTGGTCGCATGGTGGTGCATCGGCCATCTCCGGCCATGGCAGGCTCCGGAGAGGACGGCCCTACCTCTACGGTGACCTAGCATAGTTCTAGAGCAAGATCTGGCCATGGTGGAGCTGTGGGGTAGCCTGACTGCGTGAATGGTGGCATGACGGCGCCCAACGCACATGGCGGGGCTCTCCATTCCAGCTAACCAGCTGTGAGAGGTGGGTCTCCATCTTCACAGTAGGATCTAGGGTTCGTGGCCATGCACAAACATCTTCGAGCGCGGGATGGTGAGACCTAGGGGTTGCTAGCCGCGGTGAGCCAGAGCTCGTGGCCATGACTAGCACTGCGAGAGCGGCGGTGTGTTCCCGCGTGACGGTATGGTAGCATCTACGCTTACTTCTGCCTGAGCAATAGTGACCTAAGGCAACTATGAACTGAAAGATAGGAAGGCGGGAGATGCAGTGGAGTGGCCTGGCCACTATGAGCCAAGAGCGCGGCGGCGCTCCGGTGGCAACGGCGGCGGCGACGAAGTGAAAAGCCGCTTTGCCTCGGTTCGAAGGGTGGCGCTGGTGGCTCGAGGAGGTGGGGGTGATGGTGGAGCAGCTATGGCCAAGAGGAATCGACTGTTGGAGCTGTAACGGTGGCGAGCGAGCTAGGCTCCGCTCTAGCTAGCCGTGGCGAGAAAGAGAGAGCGAGTGGGAGGGAGCAGCAGGGGCATGGCCCTCTTGTCCGCGTGCTGGCCCGATCGGCCCAGCCGTCGTCGGCATATGACCAGCACGTGGCGACCGCGGCCTGGCGCCATCGTCCACTGATGCCACGCGTGTTCGAGGTAATCAGAGCCCGACGTGCACATCTGACAGAGCAACTTTGTGACCATGTAACTCCTAATCCGTGGTAAGTCAGTGCAAGGTGTGTGAACGAATCTTATTGAACTATGTAAGGGCTACAAGATTGCTTTAGAAATCATCTTCTAATTCGCAATGGTTTGGAAGTTCCATCACCTCAAAGTCAGGTACGTTGAAACTATAATCAGCTCCAACACTTGGAATTTTTTTTCAAAGTCCAAAACAGTATTTTCTTGCTATTTGTGAGCTGTTTTTGAGCATGCTATGCACTGAATTAGGTCTTAACCCAAAAATGAAAGTTGTTACTCTAGTCACGTACTACAAGTTTGCTTAGGGGTGCACTGCCATGCAAGCATTCTAAAGCATAGTTCAACTTTGGTCAAACTAGTAACTTGAAAATAGGAGTTTCTAGAATAACTATGACTTGGGGGCTGTTTTGGTCCATGTCATGAATACCAAACTTGTTCCATGTACCATCCTAAACATGTTATAGCTAAACTTGTTTCATGCATTGGTCACACACAATGGCAAGCATATACATGCGTATAGCTATCATCGCATGTAACAAAAGTAAGGTGATTGAGATAACACTTCATATGCTTATGCTCATGGATGCTCAACTGATGATCATGCTCATGAATGCAAGTGCCCAATGCATGCTAAACAATAGGGTGTTATAGCGAAGTCCGATCATGGGCTGAAATGAAGAGAGAAATGAGAGCTTAGTTTGTCCCCAAACATTACCGTCGTGATCTATTTGACAAGCTGCTGAATTTGAAGCAAGGAAGCCTTAATGTTGATGAGTATTATAAGGAGATGGAGAAGGCGATGATTAGAGCCAATGTGTATGAAGATGAAGAACAATCCATTGCACATTTCATGTTGGGATTGCACTGAAATATTCAGCGTATTGTTGAATTTTAGCAATACCATAATCTTATTGAATTGGTACATCAAGCTAGTAAAGCTGAGCGTCAGTTGCAGCAGGACATGAAGTCCAACAAAGGGGTATCTTTCAGCACAAGAAGTACACCAAGTGGAAGTAAATTCACACCAAGAGGCAGTACAAGTCGAGGTACAATCTCCAACTCAAGTGGTGGTGCACAATCAAGCAATTTTGGTGCTTCTAGTGGCAAAGAGCTGGCTGCTACAAGTGAGAGGATCAAATCAGTGATCTCATTATCTACTTCAGTGGGTTCTTCAACCAAGAGTAGTGGAATTCAATGCTTCAAGTGTGGAGGCCGTGGTCATGTTATAAAGGAGTGTCCAAATAATTGAACCATCATTGTGAATGACCAAGGAGAGTATGAATCAGCTAGTGAAGAGGAAGCCGGAGAAGAAAATGTTGATGAAGCTCATGAAGATGAGGAGCATACTAGATGTGAATTTGAACATGGAGCTGCTCTTGTTGTGGCTCAAATCTTGAGCATGCAGATGAAGGAAGCTGAAGTTGGACAGTGACATAATTTGTTTCAAACAAGAGCTAATTTGCAAGAGAAAGTAGTCAAGGTGATCATTGATGGTGGAAGCTGCCATAATCTTGCTAGTTGTGAGATGGTTGACAAATTTGTCTTGAAGCTACAGCGACACCCTCATCCATATCATGTCCAATGGATCAATGATTCGGGAGATATTAAGATTGCATATAGGGTGAAAGCTCCATTCAAGATTGGTGAATATATTGACATTGTAGAGTGTGTTGTGGCACCGATGTCTGTGCGTCACTTGCTGCTTGGAAAACCTTGGCAATATGACCGAAGTACTCAGCACTGTGGGATAACAAATCAGCACACACTCAATTTGAAAGGAAAGAAATTGATACATAAACCTATGACACCGTAGCAAATCATAACTAAGCACTTGCAAAAGAGCTCTGATGTGAGGAATGAGAGTGGAAAAGGAGAGAAAAAGAATTTGGGTGCCTTCCACAAATCAGAGAGTGAGAGCCACAAGCCAAACATGAGAGATAAAAAAAAGAGAGGGAGAGAACTTAGTGATGATAGCCACCAAATCTGAAATGAAAGATGTGAAGAAAAACACAGAGCAAGTATTAATTATACTTGTGTGGAAGGACACATTGCTTTCAGCTAACGACTTAACATCTGTCCCTAGTGTTGTTGCACGTGTTTTACAGGAATACGAAGATGGTTTTCCAGAGGAAACACCTGCTGGAGTTCCTCCCTTGTGTGGCATTGAACATCAAATTGATTTCATCCCCGGAGCTGCACTTCCAAACCGTCTAGCATACCACACCAACCCTGAAGAAACCAAGGAAATTCAAAGGCAAGTACAAGCACTTTTAGATAAAGGATATGTGCATGAAAGTTTAAGTCCTTGTGCTGTCCCTATGATTTTGGTGCCAAAGAAAGATGGTTCATGGAGGATGTGTGTAGATTGTAGAGCCATGAATAACATCACTATTCGTTATCGTCATCCTATTCCTAGGCTAGATGATATGCTAGATGAATTTAGTGGATCTATGATATGTTCTAAAATTGATTTGAGAAGCGGTTACCATCAAATTAGAATGAAAATTGGAGATGAATGGAAAACTGCTTTTAAAACAAAGTTTGGGCTGCATGAATGGTTAGTTATGCCTTTCGGACTGACTAATGCACCTAGTAAATTCATGAGATTGATGAATCATGTCTTGCGAGCATTCATTGGAAAATTTGTTGTTGTTTACTTTGATGATATCCTGATTTACAACAAGACATTGGAGGAGCATGTTGATCATATTCAACAAGTTTTAGATGTGCTCAGGAAGGAAAAATTATTTGCTAACCTTGAGAAGTGCACATTTTGTATAGATCCGGTTGTGTTTCTTGGTTTTGTTGTTTTAGGTTCAAGAGTGATGAATCAAAGGTGAAAGCAATCAAGGATTGGCCAACTCCTAAAAATGTAAGCCAGGTGAGAAGTTTTCATGGGCTTGCTAGTTTTTATAGGAGATTTGTGAGAGATTTCAGCACCATAGCTGCTCCATTGAACGAGTTAACAAAGGAAGGTGTTTCCTTCCAATGGGGTGAGCCACAAGAGAAAGCTTCCTAAGAATTGAAGAAAAGATTATCTGAAGCCCCCTTGTTGGTGTTACCTTGATTTCACTAGAACGTTTGAGGTTGAATGTAATGCAAGTGAGATTGGGATTAGAGGTGCTCTCATGCAAAATGGACAGCCTGTGGCATACTTCAGTGAGAAGTTGGGAGGAGCACAACTGAACTATTCGGTGTATGATAAGGAGTTGTATGCTTTGGTAAGAGCACTTGAGACTTGGCAACATTACTTATGGCCAAAAGAATTTGTTATTCATTCAGATCATGAGGCTTTGAAGTATTTAAAAGGCCAAGCAAAATTGAACTAAGGACAAGCCAAATGGGTTGAATTCATTGAAACTTTTCCATATGTTGTGAAATACAAGAAAGGTAAGGAAAACATTGTTGCTGATGATTTATCCCATAGAAATGTTTTGTTAAATCAACTCGATGTAAAGGTTCTAGGACTTGAAAACATAAAAGAATTGTACCCTGCTAATATTGAGTTTTTGGAACCTTATGCAAAATGTACAACTAAAAAAGGATGGGAAAAATATCATATACATGATGGATTTTTGTTTAGAGCTAACAAATTGTGTATTCCAAGTTGCTCTGTTAGACTCTTGTTGTTACAGGAAACATATGCAGGTGGATTGATGGGTCACTTTGGATGGGAAAAGACATATGAGATGTTGGTTGACCATTTCTATTGGCCAAAGATGAGAAGAGACGTTCAAAGATTTGTGCAAAGATGCATCACTTGTAACAAAGCTAAGTCAAAATTGAACCCCCATGCCATGCAGTACACTCTACAACTAATATTTGTCCTTTCAAAGTTGTATATAGTTTTAAACCACTTGCTCCGATCGATTTGTTGCCTCTACCATTGCAGGAAAGGAGTAACATGGAAGCCTCCAAGCACACGTCTTATGTCAAGAAGATTCATGAGAAGGCCAAAGAAGAAATTGAGAAAAGGTACAAGTACTATGTTGAATGGGCAAACAAGCATCGCAAGAAGGTGACATTTGAGCCTAGAGATTTAGTTTGGGTACATCTTCACAAAGACCGCTTTCCAAAGAAGCGTAAATCCATGTTGATGCCACAAGGAGATGGTCCATTTAGAGTACTATCCAAGATCAATGATAATGCCTATAAGATTGATCTCCCCGAGCATTATTGTGTTAGCACATCCTTCAATGTTGCTGATTTAACACCATTCTTTGGGCTAGAAGAATCAGAGTCGAGGATGTCTCCTTTTCAAGAGGGGGTGGATGATGAGGACATCCCAACCATACATGCTAGCTCAAGTATCAATCATCCACTATCCAACATAAAAGACACAAATCAAGGGCTACTTACAAGAAGTCGCGCCAAGAAACTACAATAGTAGGTGAATTCATTCCTAACTGATTATAATTTCAACACTTCTACGAATGTTATACTACCCAAATGTTCTATCTTGATGTTGCTTAGGTATGCACATGAAGACATGGAAGACACGGTGATACCAAATGGCTCCATCAGAAAAGTAGTACGGACGGACGATCGGACCCAGGAAAAAGTAACGCGAACGGATGACTGGACCCAGAGGGAAAAGTAGCATGGATGGATGACCAGACCTCAGAAATAAACAGCCATAACTTTTGATTCCCAAAAGTTGTGAAGGTCCATGAGGACATTTTGGAAAGCTTATCAAGTCTAGTTTCTAATGGTACCAAGTTCAAGTATTTTGTACTTTTAAGTAATGAGATACGTTCAGATTGGTGAAGACTGCTTAGAAGGTCAACAAGTCTTCCCAGGACAGAATATTGGTGCAACTTCCTATGCAAAACTGTACCATTCTATAATGTTTTGTGATGCATGTTGTGTGCTAACAAAGGGTTCCCCAAGCAAACAAAGACTTTTGATAATAAAAAACCAGAACCCTTTTTGTTTAGCTGTGTGCTAACAAAACTCAGAGAGTGATCTCTACCCCTTTACTCTTGTGATTTCCTTTGCAGGATTATAGAAGTGGCAGCTTCATCCACTCTCAATTGGTGCTCCTACTCCCTTAAAGGTTTGCCTTGATTGATTGTAGGTTGTGTTGGTTGGTTCTTTGAGAGTGTGGGTGAATCATCGATTCAGGTTGCCGGTTAATGACGGTGGTTGGCTTTGAGTTTTATTTGCCAGGTTGCACTAGTTGTCGTAGCTTGCAGTAAGTTATCCAGCTGTTCTTCAGCTAGTTATCGAGATCATGATCCTACGTCATGAAGATCAGGACGAAGGACCTCATCACCTTGGCTTATAAGATGAATTTTGTTACTCCAAGAATTTTACTTAGAAAAAAAAGTTAAAAGTGGAGTAGAAAATTCTGTTGCCAATCATTTGTCTAGAATGCAATTTGAGAATCCACAGGAAATCAATGATTCCCTACGGGATGACATGCTCTTCAAGATCACAAGATCCGACCCCTGGTACACGAATATTGTCAATTTTATGGTTGCAGGGTATGTACCACCAGGGGAGAACAAAAGGAAGCTCATTTGCAAAAGTTGTCTTCACATATGGGATGTGTCGTACCTCTATAGAGTCTAATCTGATGGTCTACTTAGAAGATGTGTACCAGCAGAACAAGGCATCAAGATCATAGAACGATGCCACTCATCACCGTATGCAGGGCGTTATGTTGCATTCCGCACTCATGCAAAGATTTGGCAAAGTGGATTCTTCTGGCCAACCATGTATGAAGACACAAAGGACTTTATTAAGAGGTGTGGCTCATGTTAGAGGCACGAGAATATCAATTCAAGAGATGCCATGCCACTCACCAATAACCTCCAGATCAAACTCTTCGATGTCTAGGGTATTGACTACATGGGACTATTTCCAAAGTCAAAGAATTATGAGTACAACTTGGTGGCAGTCGACTATGTTTCCAAGTGGGTTGAAGCTATGCCATGTAGAGCTACTGATGCCAAGAGCTCCAAAAGGATGTTTGAAGAAACAATATTTCCACGCTTCGATGTTCCAAGAATGGTGATCAGTGATGGAGGCACTCACTTCATTAACAAGAACTTTCGCAAGTACTTGTCAAAGCATGGGATCCATCACAACATGGCAACTCCATATCACCCTCAGACAAGTGGCCAAGTAGAAACATCAAACAAACAAATCAAGAATATTCTGCAGAAGACAGTCAATGAGATGGGGACTACATGGAAGGATAGACTACCATATGCGTTGTGGGCTTATAGAACGACCTATAAAATAGCTCTTGGGATGTCACCATATCAACTCATCTATGGGAAGACCTGTCATGTACCCGTTGAGCTAGAATTCAATGCTCACTAGGCCATCAAATGATGGAACATGGACATTGGACATGGAAGCTGCAGGAACAAAAAGAAAGATGCAACTCTCTGAGCTTGATGAATGGCATGAAAAAGCTTATCACAATGCCAAGATATACAAGGAGAGAATGAAGAGATGGCATGATAAGAGATCAAGAAGAAGGAATTCACCCTAGGAGATAAGGTATTACTTTTTAATTCTAGGGTGAAGTTATTCGGGCATGGAAAACTTTGGAGTAAATGGGAAGGACCATTCAAAGTCATAAGCACTTCATCACATGGAGCGGTAACACTTCAAAATGATGAAGGTATGTTATTCAAGGTAAATGGTCATTGTCTCAAGATCTTTCTAGAACCTAAAAAACCTGCTTAGGACTTAGATGAGATAGATTTCATTATTTTGCCATAGATATTCATCTTTGCCCTCCTCTTTACGTTTCATAAAGCAAAAATATATTTTTTGGGATTAGATAAGCCTTAGGTGGCGTAACGAAAAAGAGGACTATGAGGTGCCACAGGGAGAGGCTGGCTAGCCTATGAGTGAGGTCGCCCGGCCCACCTATCTGTCTCCTTGTCCCCATTCAATTCTCTCATGAATCTTTGGTCATTATCCAGTAGAATTCTCCAACTTCCCGAGTCATTCGATCATCCATCGTTACGAGAACCATTATGGATAGATCTTGATCCCTGCTGCCCATCTCTCCTTCATATATAAAGAAGCGCCTACTAGCCTCCTAAGCCATCCCAACAAGCCCTCATCTCCAACAGCACACAAGCTCTCCTCCTCCCAAGTTCCAACGGCCGAAAGAGAGATCGTCCCTGTTGTAACTCACACTTTATACCGCCAACACTTGTATAAAATCCATCAAAAGCAAACAACCAAACTAGAAATAGGTCTTTTCACTAACCATTTCCACAAGCTTTAGTGAAGTATTTGTTTGCAGGTGACAAGTATGAAAATACACTAAAATGGGCTTAAAGTACAAGAGGACACTCAATTTGGCCCAAGCAAACAAGGAGAAAAGGAGTGGAGATCCACATACCTGATGCAGCTGGACCGAAAACACCATGGGCATACTCCAAGCCTAGTCAGCAGCCCACCTGCCAAATGCGATGGCGAGGAGAGCCGGTCAAGGTGCGGGCGCACCCCCACCTGCTCCTCTCGTCCACATCTTCAAAGGGCGGTGCATGCACTATTTCTAGGAAATATCCCCCTGTGAACTGACATAGGAAGCCTATAAAAGCAAGGGGGAGGTTCCTTCACTAAGCATTCAATTCAAGTAATACACAGAAGAGAAGAAGAAGTAGAGCTACACTCTTATCTTTAGCTTCTAGCAAGAGTAGAATAGGGAGTGAGAGAGAGAGAAGAGTTAGAGAAGTACCAGGGTTGTTGGCTACCTCCACTAGTGTACTCAGTACACTTAGTGGAAGGAGTGCCGGAGCTAACGGCTCCTCCACTTGTACCTCTATGATCATC
Organism: Miscanthus sacchariflorus; assembly: GCA_002993905.1. Lineage (NCBI taxonomy): Eukaryota > Viridiplantae > Streptophyta > Magnoliopsida > Poales > Poaceae > Miscanthus > Miscanthus sacchariflorus. The sequence goes on along the minus strand of PUID01036341.1, from coordinate 14,770 downwards.
TTACTACTTGAGGTAAGACGTTCGTGTTCTACTTTGGTATTGATTTCTTAAGAAAGTTATCTCTATTCATTATAAACTTGTGGGTTCGTTGTCCGTCCCCATGACGGGTGCTCTAGTAGAGGACTCCTGATAAAGACAGAAGTTCCTAGCCAATGCTAGAGTAGTAACCAATAGTGTAGACATGGTGTCTAAGCTAGAAGTTACCTTCATTTGCCTCATTTCCTATAGATGAGGGGTAGGTGGCAGGTGGTGACAGCCCTGCCCATCCTTTGTAATCCTCCACGTTCAAGTTCAGTATAGAACTGTAGGCCAGCATCACTTGGCAGACCAGGTGTGATCCGGTGCCCGAAGCAAGTCTATAGTGACAAAGTTATCTTCACTTAGGATATCAGCCCTTAGAAGAACATCACTACCCAAGTTACCCTTCTTCTTGTTTTCGTTAGGTAAACTAGATAAGAGACTTTCACATCCATTCCATTGGGAAATACGATACCTTGAATACTTCTAGGTGAAGTGCTACAATGGTGTATCTGTGCGCTTGCGGATTCCTTCTGCTTACGCTAAGAAACCATCAACAAGCATTTTTTGCACCATTGCCGAGAAACGGTTGTCGTAGTTATCTTCGAACCTAGTTCGCCTGTGTATCTTTCATTTTCACCTTTCTTTTCTTTCTACTCTTTTTTCCAATGGAGCACAAAACCATTCATCAACTTTCTGCTCCCAAGGGCGAGTTCGTAGAACCACCACAATCTTCGAAGCCAATCACAACTTCTAGTTATGAGCTCTGTCCTAGCTTTATAGCCATGGTTTGGGAATAGGCCTTTTTAGGGTTAGATTACGAAAATCCATACACACACCTATGGGAGTTTGAGCAGCTCTATGCTTGCCTGACTATTGTAGGCATGTCATAAGAAACACTCCAGTGGAAGTTGTTTCCTTTCTCACTAAATGAGAGGGCGAAACAATGGTACGCCCACAACGTAGGGAAGGTAAATGGTGATTGGGAAGAATTGGGAAATAAATTTTGTCTCACATTCTTCCATATATCCTAAATCACTGCCTTACAACAAGATATACTCAACTTCTGACAACACGAGAAGGAAACAGTTGGCGGTCCCTAATGACCAAATCTAACCACCAATACAGACATAAAAAGGGGAGAAATTAACAAACTTAAACACATATGCATTTACCACTGACCAAGTTCCACATGTATTTGGAAGATTATTATTTTTGTAGGTCACAAACACAAATACATGGAGAAATGCACCGAAAGGCGCTTTCCGATGCTGAATTGCACAAAGGAACGACAAAGACGCCTAATAACTTAACTCAGACGGAGCAAAACACCACCGGGAAGCGATCTAGGTCCAGCCCAAAGCTTGCCACGCAAAGGCGGGGGACAGATGCGGTGATCAAGGGGCAGCCGACCCCCTCTGGGTGCCTCCCTGCCTCTCCTCGCTCTGCCGGTGGCATGCCTCCATGCTGAGGCGGTGGGAGTCAGTCCTCGCGCCAGGAATAGCCTCCGGCACTGCTTCTCCTCCTTGTATAAATAGAGGGGTACCCCCCTCTATTACACACCACCACAAGGTAAAGAGCTTCTCCACTTTTTAGCAACACTCCAAGGGCTTAGGCCCTAGATAGCTAGTAGAGTAGGAAGGGAGAGATGTGAGGGAGAGCTTAGGGAAGCTTCGGGCTTGTCGGTTTCTCCCTAACCTATACCTCGACGAGCATCTTTACTTCAACGGGTTCTCCCACTAAGTGAGTGTTTGTGTTTCCTATAGTATAAAGTCTTTGATTAGTTAAGCTATACTCTTACTTGTTTGCGGATTTGTCGTCCTTCCCCGTGGCGGATGCTTGTAGCACCCGGTTTTAAGAACAAAACTAGATACACACCATATGTGAGCCCAGGAAGTAAAATGTCACATATAACTACAAATAAGGGTAATATCGAAAGATAGTGCTCAATATATAATGTACTTAGTATAAAGGATATAACCTTAGACAACAAACAGTGGAAAGACAACTTTGATCTTCGGGTGAAGACTCCAATTCCACAGGGACAACTGACTGGTTGACCACAAGCCTAATTCCTCCAA
>PUID01036340.1:0-12645 GCA_002993905.1 Miscanthus sacchariflorus | reverse complement strand
ATACAATATCACCAGTTATCGAATCTACTAAGATTAGTAAGATTTTCCTTGCTGTTTTTGGCTGATTCACGAGTTATCGATCTTGTTATAATTAATATTCTATTAATTATAACAAATCACCTGATTGAGATAGAGATAGATCGGCATCATATCATCACAAATGGTTGTCTTCTAGTCTGGTCACGCTTTTAATCTTATGATTGATGACTTAATTCTACTAGATCGGCTGTTTTATCTCTATTCCAATCGAACATAGTATGCATTCAAAGACATGTTTAAATCCTGAATAAACTTACTTGTTAATGAGATCCAATCTAATAACATTACCATAGCTGCATTGATCTGGTCGAACCTCACTAGTAAGACTTTGGATTAGAGATTATCGATTAGTGGTCTTGTTCATAGTCGAGATATGCACTCTGTTTGTTTGCTATGTCTGCATTGGCTATTTTAGCCGATTCGCCTGTGCTTTCACACATATAGCATGTTTTCAATGAACCTGTCAATATATAGATGTTTTATAGATTCTTTGGCTTTAGTTTGTTACTATTATCATAGCTACATCGATCTAGTCGAACCTCACTGTTGATGGTAATAAATTAGATCCAGAGCGTTTGTAGATTCATTTGTACCAGACAGTCGATTTGTTCACATGTTATATCCCTTCTCGTTAAACTTATCGGCCCAATGCTTTATACTGGTTATATCCATGTAGCTGATGATGTTTCTTTATATTACTTATACCTAGGTGTATTGTACTTGTTATTATAAATTAATCATGACCCATGAGCATCACAGTCCCTAAACAGTTGATTTCTTCTCGTATAGCTATTTAGTCAATTCCCATGTTTGGCTGCTCTCGAAGTAGCATACTTGGAACTGTCTGGGCAACACCGGTATGTTCCACCCTAAACTACTAATAAAACTCTCTCCTTGTCAATTGCAGGTCAAATTGACTGGCATGCCTTTGGGATTTTTGGGATCGACTGATCCTATGTTAAAGCCAAGCAGATCTCTAGGTTGACTCCGCTGAGATCATTCTGGCTTGCAGTGTGTCAGGTGCATCACCACATTTTTGTGCGGGCGCATCGCCACATTTTTGCGCCGACAATAATTCATTTTTCATACCATAAAAAATTACGTGCAAGTTCATGAATGCAACATCCCATTAGATTAAAATGTAAGCATTAGTAAAAAATCACAATTTGCACAATTTGATTTGCTGAAAGTCTATTTAAATCTTGGAAATTTTAGAAAAATCATAAAATCATTTATTTTATTTGGGGTTTTCTATTCACAACCCAAAATAGAAATTTTAGGGTGTGGCATTTAACCTCTTATCATGTCATCTTTTTGTTCTCTCCTTGTATATCTTGGAGTTGTGATATGCTATTTCACACCAATATTCAAGCTCAGATAGTTGCATTTTCCTATTTGTCCCTGCAGCTTCAAAGTCCATGTTCCATCGTTTGATGGCCCAATGAGCCTTGAATTCTATCTTGACGGGTAGATAACATGTCTTCCCATAGATGAGTTGGTATGGTGACATCCCAAGAGATGTTTTATAGGCTATTTTGACAGCCCACAATGCTTCGGGTAATCTATCCTTCCATGCAGTCCCCATCTCATTAATCGTCTTTTACAGAATATTCTTGATTTGTTTGTTTGATGTTTTTGCTTGGCCACTTGTTTGAGGGTGATATGGAGTTGCGATGTTGTGACGGATCCCATGTCTTGATAGGTATTTGTGAAAGTTTTTGTTGGTGAACTGGGTGCCTCCGTCACTAATCACCATTCTTGGGACACAAAAACATGGAAATATTGTTTCTTCAAACATCCTCTTGGAGTTCTTAGCATCGGCAGCTCGACAAGGCATGGCTTCAACCCATTTAGAGCATAATCAACTGCCACCAAGATGTATTCACAGTTCTTTGATATTTGAAATGGCCCCATATAATCGATACCCTAGACATCGAAAAGTTTGATCTAGAGGTTGTTGGTAAGTGGCATGGCATCTCTTGAATTAATATTCCCATGCCTCTGGCATGAACCACATATCCGAATGAAGTCCTTCATGTCTTCATACATGGTTGGCCAAAAAAATCCACTATGCTAGATCTTTGCATGAGTGCGGAATGCACCATAATATCCTCCATACAGCGATGAGTGGCATCATTCAATAATTTTGATGTCTTCTTCTACCGGTACACACCTCCTGAGTAGACCATCGGCACAGACTTTGTAGAGGTATGACTCATCCCATATATGGAGATGACTTTCGTAGATGAGCTTCTATTTATTCTCCCCTAGTGGTACATAACCTGCAACCATAAAATTGATAATATTCACGTAGCAAGGGTCAAAGCTCGTGATTTTGAAGAGCATGTCGTCCCCTAGAGAATCATTGATGGGTAATTCCTGTGGATTTTCAAATTGCATTCTAGACAAGTGATTGGCTACAGAATTTTCTACTCACTTTTTATCTTTTATTTCTAAATCAAATTCTTGGAGTAACAAAATCCATCTTATAAGCCAAGGTTTAGCATCTTTCTTAGTGAGCAGGTATTTTAAAGCAGTATGATCAGTATAAACAATTACCTTAGCTCCTACCAAGTAAGATCTAAACTTATCAATAGCAAAAACAACAGCCAGGAGCTCTTTTTTAGTTGTTGCATAATTAAGCTGAGGTCCTGTCAAAGTTTTGCCAGCATAAGAAATTGCATGATGCTTCTTTTCTTTTGTTTGACCCAAAACTGCCCCCATAGCATAATCGCTTGCATCACACATAATTCCAAAAGGTAAAGACCAATTAGGGGGTTGAATGATTGGTGCAGAGATGAGTGCTTTCTTTAGAATTTCAAAAGATTTTAAGCATGCATCATCAAATTCAAAGGGAGCATCCTTGGCCAAAAGCTTTGTAAGGGATCTAGCAATGTGTGAAAAGTCTTTTATAAAACAGCGGTAAACCCCGCATGACCAAGAAAACTTCGGATCCCTCTGACATTTATAGGAGGAGGTAGCTGTTCAATCACTTCTATTTTAGCTCGGTCCACCTCAATCCCACATCCGGACACCAAGTGTCCAAGCACTATGTCTTCTCAACCATAAAATGGCATTTTTCCCAATTAAGGACTAAGTGCTTTTCCTAACATCTTTGCAAAACCTTGTCTAAATTTTCAAGACAATCATCAAATATTTTTCCATAAATAGAAAAATCATCCATGATTTCTTCAATCATATAAGAAAATATAGACATCATGCATCTTTGGAAAGAAGCTAGAGCATTATATAGTCCAAAAGACATTCTATGATAAGCATAAGTTCCATATGGACATGTAAAGGTGGTTTTGCTTTGGTCATCAGGATGTATCGAGATTTGATGATAACCAGAATACCCATCAAGGAAATAGAAGAATGAATGATTTGTTAGTCGCTCCAACATTTCATCAGTGAAGGGCAACATAAAATGATCCTTCTTTATTGCCTTGTTAAGTTTTCGGTAATCAATGCACATCCGCCAACCTATGACGGTTCTTTGTGGGATCAATTCATTCTTTTCATTTTTTACAACAATCATGCCTCCCTTTTTAGGCACAACTTGCATAGGGCTAACTCACTCACTATTAGGGACGGGATAGATTATCCTGGAATGCAAGAGTTTCAAAACCTCTTTCTTAACAACCTCTCTGTTGGCGGTTCTTATCAACAAAATATAACCGCCAATTTAAGTCCAAAAAGGAGGAAACTAGCATGATTTACACACATATACATTTATTATTGATATAGTTCCACTTGTATTGGAGAATTGCTATTTTACAAGATTTATACATGAATACAAGGAAATTATGATCAAAAGGCGCCATCATACAAAGCGTAAATGCTAACTTGCGCAAAGAAATCAAGAGAAGGCCCACTCAATCGAAGATTTGGGCCAAACACCAACATGGCAGCAACCTAAGCCCAGCCAGGAGCCCACCAGAGCAAGGTAGTGGTGACGCAGGCCAGCCAGGGTGCGGTCACCCCCACTCAGCTCTGGCGGTTGCATCCACCATGTAGATGCGGTTTAGCCATGTTACCATACTTAGCACACCAAAACTGACCTCAGCTTTGTATAAGTAGGGGGGTAGAGGTGCTCTCAAAACACACACCACATTTGAGTCTTCACACCTCACTTGAGCAACACCTCTCTCTCTTTTACTTTTAGTAGCATTTAGAGCAAGGCAACGCTACCTTGGAGGGCTTGACTCCTTGGAGAAGAATATTGGTATGAATAAGATTAATCATTTCTCCAAAGTCATGTCCTCATTTTACCTATATAGTTGTGCTTATGAACTAGAGTATAGTTCTTATGATATGATCTTGGCATATGAATAGCATATAGTTTCTATGTTATGATCTTACCATATAGAACTTTATGCTTAATCATTCATATCATGTATATGAGAAGGAATATAGCTAAGGTGAGGTGCCAGTTCATCATGCCTTCGGGTGTGCCCAAGTTCTTTATCTGTCGATCCATAGGGTTGGGGACCTGGGGGAGCTTGGGTAGTTTCTCTATATACGAGCATGATGCTAGGGTATATAGAAGCAGGTGAATGCATTGTCCTACTCCACGGTTGAGGGGTAGATGGTAGGTGCTGATAGCTTTGTCCATCCTTCGTAATCCCCCACGTTCGGGTAGAGTGTAGGAGTTTAAATTGTCACATGGGGTTGCTGACAGACCAGTACTCGGTGGCCTCCCGACTCACCTCATTCTTAGATTTATCCCTTACTCATGTACATGTATGATCATATATTGTTCTTTGCATAGCTATATTCAGATATGCCTGCTCCTGTAGGATCATTCTTTTATTCTTTATTCTTTATTCTTTATTCATTCTTCTTTCTTCTTTCTTCCTCCCTCGCTCCTATGATAGATTTACATGTGTGTGTCCACTATCCTAAATCATACAATGTTTACCTCTGTTATGAACTTTTGTCCACTTTACAATTATGTTATCTTGTTCATATCCACACTAGAGACTTTACGCCATTGCCTTCCTTTGGGAAAATATAAATAACGATACCCTGAATACTTCCGGGTGAAATGCTACAACAATATTTCCGTGCGCTTGCGGACTTAAATCGATAAACATTAAGATTTACCAAGGCGTTTCTAAGTGCCATTGCCCAGGGACCGTAAACCCCATCAAAGCATTTCTGGTGCCGATGCCAGGGGAATACATTCCTGAGTAGTGATGCTAAGAAACGCCAACAAGCATTTCTGGCGCCGTTGCTAGGGAATACATTCCTGAGTAGTGATGCTAAGAAACACCAACACTCTCTCATTGCATTATTAAGCCTACGCTGAGGCTCCCTAGAGGGTATAGAATTTGGGTTTATAGGGATGCGGTGTGTGCAAAGAGCAGGGCAAATTCCCTTGAGGTCTTGGAGCGAGTAGCCAAAAGCGGAGCGATGCTTTTCTAAAACTGTTAGCAAGTGGAGGGTTTCTTTCTGAGAGAGTTTGTCACTTATGATCATAGAAGAATCCTGATCATCATTTAGAAAAGCATATTTAAGACCAGGAGGTAGGGGTTTAAGCTCAATGGGAGGTTTTGGTGGTTCCTTCAATTCATCCAAGGGCTCAGGTTCTACAAAATATTTGTCTTCTTTGATGAAAAGGTGGGCATCTTCTTCAAGGTTATATTTGGTTAAATCATCAAGAGATGCAACCATAACCTCATCCATTGGGTATTGCTCGGGACTCATCTCAGTCTCAGTATTTAGAGAGTGAGTGATGGGTACAGAAAGATTAAAGTTCTTCCCAAGACTCATATTTAAACTCCATGTTTGTCCTTCTTGGATTAATCTTTCAATTGACTGCACTATCAAAAGGTCGAATTCCATGACATCAAAGATATAAAAGCTCAAGTTAATCATGGTTTCATTTACCTTGATAAGGAGGAGATAGACTATCCCCAAACATGGGAGGATGTGTCCTGAAAGATTTTTCACAAATTTTGTTGTTGGGGTTAATGGTCTGTCTTTCAAATAAGCATGAGCAAAAGATGTAGACATAACATTAACACCCACAATCATATTATAAAGAGCATCAAAAGAAGTTTCATTAATTTGGCAACGAATAGTAGTAGAAGGTGAATCTATGCGAATCACATCAAAGGAAAGCTCTGATTCTTCTAGCCATTGATTGCTTATGATGGATGTTAACTCCTTCATAGACTCTTTAAGGAAAGCTTCCTCAGAAGGGTCAAGAGTTTCTTTATAGAAAGATGACTTCTAAGGTTTCCTCGTAGTATGATATTTCGAGGTGTTTCCGTATTTGGCAAAAAGATCATCCTTGAAATCAAACATAAAATCTGAATTTGGAGTTTCCTCCTTTTTTGGTGGTTCGGGATTTAGGATAGCTGAGGTTTGTATTGGGCTTGGCAAAGGTTTGTATTCAGCTTTCTTGGATTCCTCTTTTGGTAGCTTCTCTTCCACTTCTTTAGGGAATTCATCGTGTATACTAGTGTATGGGGTGTTCTCTAAGATTTTATCAAGAATGCTTCTCCCCAAGTTGTCAAAGACATGCAATAACGAACCTCCTGAAGTTATGTTAAGAAATTGCGTGGTTTCCATACTAAGACACATATAAAAGTGTTGAAGAAGAATGGGATCTTAAACAGCAAGGTCAGGGCTAGTGGTGATAAGATCATTAAAACGAGCCCATGATGCGCCAAGAGATTCTTTTTCTTTTTCTTTAAAAGATAGAACCTCTAAACGAAGGCTGACTACTCTAGACATGAGAAAGAAAGATAAGCAAAAGCTAGAGCATAATGCTTCTTAATATCCTTGCGTACTTCCTATGGTTTGATTAAACCAATGTTTAGCTCTTCCCATTAAAGAGAACGAAAATAGCTTCCATCTTAAGGTTTCGTCTGACATGCCAGCAATGTGCAAGCATGCGCAGGTCTGTTCAAATTCACATAGGTGGAAGTATGGATTTTTAGTGCCTTCTCCTGAAAAGAATTGCTCTGAGACCATGTTTATTGAACACGAGTGCAGCTCATAGCCAGGTGTTTGGATAGGCTTAGATGATTTTGGTGGCTCTAGGCATGTGCTCATAGGTGCAGCGTATTGATGGATAGGTGTGATTTCCATTATTAAAAAGATAAAAGATACAAAGTTAAGCTAGGTTCAAAGTTAACACATCAACTGTTTCCCCAGCAACGGTGCCAGGAAAGCTTTGTTGACACCTATGGGGGCATACAGAAAAGATCTGCAAGTGCACGGATATCGATTGTAGCTTTTCACCGAAAGTATTATAGGATATTGAACTCAGGGAAAAGTGTGAGTTTAACTAAGTCTAACTTAACCAGGTGTAGCAACAAGGCTAAGGATAAATAGAAGCGTAGAGAGGACTACTAAAGTTCTTTATTTCTAACTTAGGACTACTAAAGTATTATAGTATGCTATTTCTGTCGCAACCAGGTCCTACTTGGCCTACAGATAGGAGGTGGACTACAAAGGACTCAACGAGGCTGTCACCTTCATGATCTACCACTGATCCGGAATGCAAGGTACATCCACGAGTAGCTGAAAGCCTAAGCACCACGCTTACACTAATGATTACCACTTTAACCTAAGAGCTACAAGGATTAAAGCACTCAAAAGAGTCGTGATCCTGATGAACAATAAAACACAATACTTACTTGGATCAGAAATCAATTACCAGAGATGTCTCAGAAGTAAGTTCATGTAGAACTTGGATCCGCCAAGGTACAATCCATAGAGAGAGCACTGATAGGCCGACAGTTCCTCCAAACTCTTCCCTCACTCTCTATCTCACTATTTTCTATTTACAAAGAATAGATCCTAACATGGAGGACTATTCTTCTCTTGATTGCTAATTTGATCTCAATGGAGAGAGATGAAATAAGATGAGATACATGAAATGCCCTTTTGGAGGAGGTATGGGGTTCCTTTTATAGGGGGAGATGGAGTAGATAGCAAGGTATGACCATGTCATCAATCCGCGTCAACTCCCTCGATCACCGTTAGATGAAACGACTTCAAACCGACCATCGTACACGGTGGAGATTTATCCTCAGAGGTGGTGGAGGGTCCACGTCGAAGTAGGGCTACCCCGCGGGCCCCATGGGTCGGCCAGCCTACAGGTGGGGCTGGCCGGCCCCACCCTGGCTCCGTTCGGGTTGATTTGCGGTGGTTTGTATTTTGACGGTGGATTGGAGGTCCTCTAAGTCGGTTTCATCGTGGATGATCATGATTTGCCCTAACAAATAGGTCCACTTTGCTTGTTTTCTGATTAAATCCTCCTGCAGACATAGATTCACCAAAACTCATGGAATTTTGTCAGTTTAAATCCCTAGACCTATGTGGGTGATCATATTTATTTAGTTTTTTAGGTCATATTGATGGTTAAAAATGAGTGTTAACGACCATCAACACCAAGTAATCCATACTCAGAAAAATATGAGGCTATAAACTAGGTACTAGAGAAACATTTAATAGAGCAACTATTCATCATTTCCATGAGAAAGATAAAACATACCTAAAGCAAATTTAAACAAAAGAAAAATATTTTTGGCATTTTTATCATATTTAGGTTTTTTATAATGCAAATGAAATAATCTAAAATGCATCATGCAAGGAAAGAAATACTTACCTCAATGGGGGAAGGAACTTCCCCCAAGCTTGTCTTTTGCTTATTGTTGTGGTGGGTGTGGCAGCTCCATCCCATGGTACGTCCATCATGCTGTCCAATTATGTGCTTGCTCGTGTTGCATGGCCATGATGAGTTGGTGGTTTTGAGCGATATTTCCACATGTGGCTTGTTGCTCCACATGCATCTCACCTATTTGGTGGGTGAGTTGGTGCATGTCCCGCCTTAAGCCAGAATAGTCATCCGCTTGTGTGTCCGAGCAAGAATCTCACGCATGCCTTGTGCATGAGGGACATGATGGTTTTGTCCCGCTTGAGCTTGTGCTATGCCGAGAGCTTGATGTTGCTTCTTCATCAACAAAGTGTACTAAACCTCACGATGGGCTAGCATGTTCAGGTTGTGCCATGTTTGCCATGCTGCGCGCCACTCGTCGTCCTGTGCTAATACCTGCAGCATGTTCAGGTTGAGTAACCCGATACAACCAAAGATCCGCACATGAAAGTGGGATGATGGTTGTATGGCCTCCATAGGTCATTTTCAAAGAATTATTTGGACCTTTCTTTAGCATTTGACCTTGTCTAAAATACTATGCAGTGATTAAACTCCTAGGTGTGGCAATACATGGAACAGAATTATTCAACACACCTAAAGTTTCAGCAATTCTAGAAACTAAAGAAGTAAATTCAATTGGTCCTTTTATTTCTATCACACTAAGCCAATGTGCAACCATAGCTTTCATAGGAGAAATCGGAATTTTATTCACCATAGCATACATTATTCTCAGATCATCATTTTTAACAATTCTAACATCATCACATGAAAAGAGAGTTATGCCTATCCAATGATGTAAGAAATGTAAAATTGTGTTGTGAATATCATTGGTTCTCATTTTGCTACATTCATTGAGCTCAGTTATTTCATACCAAAATTCAAGCTTATTAAAATCATGAGTGATGAGCTCAAGATCTACATTGCAATTATGAGTAAAACCTAGTATTATACTCAATTGAGACCATGTGTAGCTAAAATCATGATTAAACATCCAAAAATAAGTTCCATCAGCAGGGGTTTGCAAGGTACTCAGAAATTCTAGAGTGAGAGTTTTGCTACCTAAATCATGAGTAAAATCCTAGAAAGCACCCCATCTAATGGTATTAAAGATAGTTTCAAATTCTACGTCCATACCTGTTTTGACGAGTAGAGATGGGTCAAATACCTTGATATGTTCGAAGGTTCGCGTTTGGAGCTTGGTGAAGATGTGGTACTCTTGTGGCGTGAACCACAGTCCCATCTCAGGATCGAGAACTCTTGTGGGAGCAATATCTTCCACATCCATGTCATCACCAGGTGGTACTTGCTCATGCTCACCAAAGTAGCTTTCACTACTCGATGGCACTTGCCCATACGCACCATAGCATCGACCTTCATAGCTCTATTCATCACTTGGCAGCTTCTCGGTTGCTTTTGAGTTGTGAGCGGAAGTGCCTTTGTCTCGTGACCCCAAGACTTGCATCTCGATGCAATGAGATGAAGCTCCTCCTCGTGAGCCATGGTGAGGATGCCTGGATTGGCTTCCTCCTATAGCCTTCTTCACCTTCTTTGCCATCTGCTTGAGTGGATTCTTCATTCTGCAACAAGAAAATCACAAGAACACAACTAGAATGACAAGGGATTAGTGTTAGCGTTAGTTGTTCTTGCGAGGCGAGGATGCCTCCACAAACCTTTCTTGGGAGAAAAATAAGAATCAAAGCAAGCTTGAAATGCAACTAAGAAAAGACTAAACTTGAGCAAAGCTGTTCAAGAGCTTGAGAGAGAGAGAGAGCTTTGAGCAAGAGGAATCATGAAGTTTTGAAGATGGAGAATTAAGGTTTGAGGGTGGAGAAGAGGCACTCTCCATGGCCTTATTTATAGCCAAGGAGGGTGATGGCTTGAAGCACCAAGAGGTGGTCGACCGACCACCTCCTCTCCCCTTCTTCCAAAACTTTGAATTTCAAACTTGAGAGGAATCTAGACAAAAGCAAAAGCAAAAGCAAAAGCAAAAATGAATGTGGGTGAAACCCTAGGAGGGGTGGTCGGCCGACCAACCTTCTATCCCATCTTATTTTGCTTTTTCTTGCTTTGAAACATGTTTTGTTCCCTAAGTTTGAAAAGTGGGACAAGTGACAAGGGCTTGGTCGACCGACCAAGCCCCAATCCCTTCTTCTTTTGCTTTTTTTTTTCTTTTGTCTCACTTCATGAAAGCATGTCTCCCAAAGTACAAAAAGTGAAAAAGGGTGTCATAGGAGGGTCGGCCGACCCCCCTCTTCCCTCCAAAAATTCAAATTTTGGTGAAAACATTGTCTCAAGTATTTTATTTGGAAAAGGAAAAAAGTTTGTCAAAAATTCAAATACGAAAAATTTAAAATGAAAATGCAAAATGTAAATGTATATAGAAAGGAAATATGAGATGTCTACCGATTACCTTTCGGCGAGGACTCAGGATTTTTAAGTCCCCAGAGTAGGACTTCTCTGTCTGGTTTCTTATTCTTCAGAGACATGACCCAGTCCCACTAAGGAGGACTGAGCTGGTTGCCCTTCCACCATTTTCATCATGGAGCATTGTTCAGGTTTGGGCTTAAAGGCGAACCGCTCGTCTTTCCCATTGATGTGGAACTAGATTTCTCCAGCCCCAACATCAATTTGCGCATTTGTGGTGCTTAGAAAAGGCCTCCCAAGAATGAGGGGCATCTTTTTGTCTACCTACCTATCAAGCACCACAAAATCGAATAGGACAAAGAAATCTCTTATTCTTACCAGGATATCTTCAGTGATTCCTACAGGATAGTGAACCGATTGGTCGGCAAGCTGCAAGCACATTGATGTAGGTTAAAGTTTTGTATAGCTGAGTTTGTTGAAGATGATTTTAGGTATAAGACTGACACTTGCACCAAGGTCACATAATGCATGGTCAAAGTGTTGGTTCTCGATTGAGCATTCAACAGTGGGACATCCTGGATCCTTCTTTGTCATGAGTGATGTATTTAGAATGGCCACATTACACTCTTTTGTAAGCTTGATTACTTCAGTGGTGGGCAGTGGTCTCTTGTTGTTTAGAATATCCTTGAGGTATCTTGCATAGGTTGGTACCTGCATGGCATCTACCAAAGGAATATTGATATACAACTTCTGTATTACCTCTATAAACTTATCAAACTACTCATCCACTGTAGGTCTTCGTTGTTTGTGAGGGAACGACAAAAGTTGGTGTCATGGAAATCATGTTGTGCCTCTTTTTCTTGTGGTGCATCTTCTTCAACCTCATCATCTTCCTTTTTCTTCATGTATTGTTGATGACAGTTACTGACCAGCAATATAACTTGAGATAATGCATGAAAATGATCACCAACATAGACTTAGGGGTTTAAACTGACAAATTCCATGAGTTTTGGTGAATCTGTGTTTTCAGCAGGGTTTAATCAGAAAACCATCAAGGGGATCAAAACGTCAAAAGAAAAATCAGAATTCCGCTGCGAAACCAACTCTAGAAAGTTCCAAAAGGTGCGAGAAGACTCCACACCAAAGCGGAGACTGAGACACCGCTAGGTGGGGCTGGCCAGCCCCCCACGGGCCCACCTATCAGCCATCTTTGAGAGTTGGTTTTCCACCGCCTTTGAGGACGCATCTAGGTCGTTGCTTAAGTCGGTTTGATCCAAGGGCTCACGTTGCACCCTCAGGGCTATATAATCCAGACCCCCTCCCCCTAGGGCATGGGTATCAAGTCATTAGATCAGTAGTTAGGGTTAGACCACTATAACACAACATAGTTTTGCCGACACTTTCTATTGTAGGCAAAGGGCACCTTTGCCGACAGAAAACCTCCCGCGAAAAGTTTTGTCGACAGTTTAGAAACAGTCGCGCTAGAAGCCGTTGGCGTAACTTTTGCCGACAGTTAGCAGAATCCCCGACACTTTATGTGTAGGCAAACGGTCTACCTACGCCGACAG
>PUID01036327.1:7072-19842 GCA_002993905.1 Miscanthus sacchariflorus | reverse complement strand
AAGCCGGTGGAGTGGATAGCGACAGTTTCATTATCCGTAACCTCCCAATGTTCCTGGCTGATTCGATGCGAACATTGTTGGAGCACCTTCCGCCCAACCGGATTCAAAGTTGGGCGGACCTAAAGGAGATTTTCATGAGAAACTTCTAGGGCACCTACGCGCATTCTAGGAACCTGTAGGATCTTTAAAACTGCTAATAGAAGTCTAGGGAAACTCTTCGTGAGTACATTCGGCGCTTCTCCCGATAGTGCAATGAGCTGTCCGACATCGCCAACGCCGACGTTATAGGAGCCTTCCTATCCGGGACCACCTGCGAGTCCCTGGTTCACAAGCTGGGACGTAAGGGCCCATGAATCACCAAGAAGCTCCTCGACAATGCCACTAGCCACGCCTCGGGCGAGGAGGTGGTCGGAGTGATTTTTGACCGCCCCAAGGGCAAGGCGAAGCGGGATGAGGATGCCAGCAAAGGCGCCTCCAACCACCCCAACAAGAAGAAGAATAAGCAGCGGCACGAGGGCTCGCTCGTGGCCACTGCCGACCACAAGGGTGGGGTCAAAAGCCCGCTGAGGGTACCCCAGACCACTTCGAGAAGCTGCTTGAAGGGCCATGCCCGAACCATGCCTTCCTCATCAAGCACCTATACAAAGACTGCACCCTCATGAAGCGGTTCCTGTCCAGTGGCTCCAACAAGGGGGAGCATAGGAAGGAGCCCAAGCTAGCCACAGATGACACTGAGGGGAAGGATGGCGGCTTTCCGATGCCGGATGGTTGCCTTATGATCTTCGGGGGGTCGGTGGCCTATGACTCTAAGCGCCGCTAGAAGCTTGCACGCTGTGAGGTCTATATGGCCGAGCTGAGCACACCTTTCTTCCTCCGATGGTTAGAGTCCGCCATCACCTTTGATCGGACCAACCACCCGGACAACGTCCCACAGCTAGGAAGATACCCGCTAGTGGTCGACCCGATCGTCGGCACGAAGCGACTCACCAAGGTGCTGATGGATGGAGGCAGCAGCCTCAACATCATGTACGCTGAGACGCTCGATGCCATGGGCATCGATCGATCATGCATCCGGCCAACCGGTTCACCTTTCCACGGCATCATGCCTGGAAAGCAGGCCGTGCCCCTCGGGTAGATCAATCTACCCATCACCTTCGGGAATCCGACCAATTACAGGATGGAGACCCTTACCTTCGAGGTGGTCGAGTTCCACGGGACCTACCATGCCATCCTGGGACGTCCATGCTATGCGAAGTTCATGGCCATCCCTAACTACACCTATCTAAAGTTGAAGATGCCAGGTCCGCACGGGGTCATCACCGTCGACACCTCCTTCCAGCGCACCTATAAGTGCGAGGTCCAGTGCTGTGAACACTCCACGGCGATTGTCACCTCCAAAGAGCTCATGGCCATCTGGCAGGAGATCGTCGAAGAAGCGCCTGACCCTAAGCGGTCGGCCGGGTCTTTCAAGCCCGTGGAGGGCACCAAGGAGGTCCTCATAGACCCTAGTAGCTCCGAGGGCAAAGTGGTGCACATCAGCACCACGCTTTCCTCCAAATAGGAAAGCACGCTCGTCGACTTCTTCTGCGCCAATAGAGACATTTTTGCTTGGAGACCCTCGGACATGCTAGGCATTCCAAGAGAAGTCACCGAGCACGCCTTGAAAATCAGGCTAGGCTCCAAGCCAGTGAAGCAGCGCCTACGTCGCTTCGACGAGGAGAAGCGCAGGGCTATCGGTGAGGAGATTGAGAAGCTTTTGGCGGCCGGATTCGTCAAGGAAGTGTATCCCCTGAGTGGTTAGCGAATCCCGTTCTTGTAAGAAAAAAGTGGGAAATGGAGATTGTGTGTTGATTACACGGGTCTCAACAAAGCGTGTCCAAAGGATCCATTTCCTTTGCTACACATAGACCAAGTAGTTGACTCAACCTCAGGGTGCGAAACCTTTTGCTTCCTTGATGCATACTCTAGGTACCATCAAATCGCGATGAAAGAGTCCGACCAGCTCACAACATCTTTAATCACCCCATTCAGATCGTTCTGCTACGTCACAATGTCGTTCGGTCTGAAAAACGTGGGGGCTACGTATCAGTGTTGTATGCTCAAGTGTTTCGGGGACTTCATTGAGCAAACCATTGAGGCCTACGTAGATGACATCGTGGTCAAGTCCAAACGGGCTGACCAGCTCGTAGCCGACCTAGAGCAGACCTTCACGAAACTCCAAGCAAACGGCATCAAACTCAACCCCGAGAAATGCGTTTTTGGGGTCCCGAGGGGTATGCTGCTGGGTTTTATCACCTCCGAGCGTGGCATCGAAGCCAACCCAGAGAAGATCTCAGCTATCACGAGGATGGGACTGATTCAGAACATAATGGGGGTACAACAAGTTATAGGGTGCCTCGCCATGCTCAGCCATTTTATCTTGTGCCTTGGTGAATGAGGTCTTCCCCTTTATTGGCTTCTGAAGAAAGCTGACCGTTTCAAATCGATTCCCGAGGCCCAGGAGGCACTTGACAAGGTCAAGTAGCTCCTGATGAAGGCCCTGATCCTGGTCCCCCCGACCGACGGAGAACCGATTCTACTCTACATTACGGCCACCACGCAAGTGGTCAGCACCGCCCTGTTGGTAGAACGGGAAGAGGAGGGACACGCCGTCAAGGTGCAACGTCCCATATACGTCGTTAGCAAAGTCTTGTCTAATTCCAAGACTCGCTACCTCCAAATCCAGAAGCTCTTGTACGTCGTCCTAATCGCCAAGAGGAAGTTGCATCACTACTTTGTGTGGCACCCGGTGACGGTCGTGATGTCCTTCCCTCTCGGCCAGGTCATCCAAAACCAGGATGCCATAGGAAGAATCATGAAGTAGGCACTCGAGCTAATGGGTTAGGGCATTTCATATGCCCCTTGAATGGTCATCAAGTCCCAAGTGCTGGCCAATTTCGTTGCAGAATGGACCGAGATCCAAATGCCGCCAACAGCCATCGACCAAGAGTACTGGACGATGTACTTCGATAGATCATTGATGAAGAAAGGCACCAGCAAGGGGCTGGTCTTTGTTCCGCCCCTCGGGGTACGCATGAGGTACATGGTTCGCATCTATTTCCCTGCCTCCAACAATGTGGCCGAGTATGAGGCACTCATCAATGGCCTACACATCACCGTCAAGTTGGGTATCCGTCGGCTTGACGTTCAGGGCGATTCTCAGCTAGTCATCGACTAAGTCATGAAGGAGTCAAGCTGCCGTAGCACCAACATGATTGTGTATTGCCAAGAAGTCTGCTAGTTGGAGGACAAGTTTGATGGCCTCAAACTCAACCACATCCTGAGATGGCTCAACAAGGCGGCCGACACGCTGGCAAAAATAGCGTCCGGCCTAGAGCCGGTGCGGACAGGCATCTTCGCCAGTGATCAGTACAAGCCCTCGGTCCACTACAAGGAGCCGGAATAGACCGGTGATGGGCCGCCTGCCCTAGGCTTAGAGGCTAACCGACCGTCGGCTCCTTCTGACCTTGAAGTCATAGAGCTTGACGAAGATACAGCGGTAGAGACTGACCCTCTAGCCGATTGGAGGATGCCTTACCTTGACTACCTCCTCCGTGAGGTGCTACCGATGGACAAAATGGAGGCTCAACGGCTCGCACGTCATGCCAAGTCCTTCATCGTTATTGAGGGCGAGCTCTATAAGCGAAGCCACACCAGGATCCTACAGCGTTGCATCCCCATCGAACAAGGGAAGCAGTTGCTGAGAGATATCCATGGTGGGTCTGTGGGCACCATGCCGCACCTAGGACCCTGGTCAGAAATGCATTTCGACATGGCTTCTACTGGCCGACCGTAGTAGCCAAAGCTAAACAGATCGTGCGAACCTACGAAGGGTGTCAATACTATGCTCGGCAGACCCACCTGCCGGCCCAAGCACTCCAAATGATCCCCATCACATGGCCATTTGCGGACTAGGGCTCGATATGGTCGGACCTCTCAAGAGAGCACCTGGAGGCTATACGCACTTGCCTGTCACCGTAGACAAGTTTACAAAGTGGATAAAGGCTCGACCGATCTCTGTGATCAAGTCTGAGCAAGCCATGTTGTTCTTCCTTGACATCATCCACCGCTTTGGAGTCCCAAACTCCATCATCATGGACAATGGCACACAGTTCACTAGGAAAAAGTTCCTCTGATTCTGCAATGAATATCACATCTATGTCGATTGGGCTACCGTGGTGCACCCCCACACGAACGGGTAGGTCGAGCGCGCAAACGGCATGGTCCTACAAGGCCACAAGCCTAGGATCTTCAACTAGTTGAACAAGTTTGGCGGACAATGGGTCGCGGAGCTCCTCGTGGTGCTTTGGAGCCTAAGGATGACCCCCAGCTGGGCAACCGGCAACACACCTTTCTTCATGGTCTATGGTTTTGAGGCTGTCCTCCCAGCCGACCTCGACTACGGAGCGCCGAGGGTCAAGGCGTACAATGAGCAGGGAGCCGAGGCGTCCCTCGAGGACGCCATGGATCAGCTCGATGAAACATGCGAGGTTGCCCTCCTCCGCTCGGCCAAGTACCAGCAAGCATTGCGCTGGTACCACAGCCGTCGAGTGTGGGGTCGGGCCTTCAACGCCGAGGACCTGGTGCTTTGCCTCGTCCAGAGCAACTAGAACCACCACAAGCTCTCTCCACGTGGGAGGGACCGTACGTCGTCGTGGAGGTGCTCCGGCCCGGCACCTACAAGCGCAAGACCTTCGACGGCAAGGTCTTTGTCAATGCCTAGAACATCAAGCAACTATGTCACTTTTACCTAATCTATGCGTGTACTTATGAAAATTAAGAATGATGTTTCTAAAATGAAAAATTCTTTCTCTTATCGATTTCGCTATCGTCTCCTCGATCTTTAGTGACACCCGACCCCAGTAATGACAGGGGGTCAGGCCTCACTCGGGGGCTGATAAGAGTATATCTACCTAAAAACATTCTCTGCGCCTGACCCTCTCTTACGTTAAGATCTAAAAGCAAGGGATGCGGAAACAAAGGCTGAGTAAAACTGGTCGGACTATAAGAAACCTACACCCCAGCGGCTATGGAGTTTTTGCTCATTTGCATGATCAGAGTTTTGTCGCCCGCACCTCAAGCTTTACAACCTTAACAATGGAAAGGGTCGGAATGCATTAATCTTTTTATACATAAAAAGGGGAGAAGAGCCAAAAGTCTGTTCGGCCATAAAAAAAGTTAAGAACTTGTCCACTTATTACAAGTTCACCGCCTCGCTTATCTAACTAACTAATTCTTTGGGGGGATGATCTCATCCTCTATCTTGGTAGATAAGTCCTGTGCCAGAGGGGCCACCTCCTTCTCGATATCCTCTAGCTTAGCCTCGGAGTAACCGGGCGCAAAGCCCTGGCTCATTGTCACCAGATCCATGTTCTCATAATGAGAACGGGTGATCACAAACGATCAGTGAACGCCGAAGCGAAGCGTGTCCCTCGTGATCTCACACGCTTGATCCATAACCCGGATGGTGCGAACCGTGTATGAGCTCGTCTCCTGCTCTAGGGCCAGTTTGAGGTCGTCGAAGACTAGCTGGACGGCGACGCGTAGGGTATCGTGCTCATTGCTGTCCTTCAGGAGGGAGGCCTTCACCTCATCGAGCTCCTTCTCCAGGCTACGCCTCTTCATCACCTCCATCCCAAGCTTGTCATCGAGACCTATCCAAGTCACATACCAACTGTGTCAAAAGGCATACCACAGATTCTAGGGAGAAAGACAACAAGGGAAACCGAAGGCTTACCGTCCCATCCACCCGAAGCCTACGCACCTCATCGCGCCACCGGGTCACCTCGACCTCCAAGCCCCAGACCTCTTCTTGGTGCTGCTCGCGCTGCCGGGCCACCTCGGCCTCCAGGCATCAAACCTCTTCCTAGCGCTGACCGACCTCCATGGTGAGCCTGGCGGACATGCCCTCGGTCGTAACCTTTAGGTCCCTCTCCCCCTCAAGCTCACCCTCAAGGAGGTCGATCCGCTGCTGGGCATCGGTGCACTCCTAGCGAGCCAAGTCACACTCCACGCGGAGCCCCTCTATGGCCTAGAGAAAATCATCCCGCTCCTTTCATAGCCACTCGACCTCCGCAGCATCCGTGCGCGCCCTCTCGATCCAGGCCATGAGCTTCTCTCTGGCCTTGCGAGCATCATCACGAGCATCCTTCTCCCGAACTCAGAGGTCGGCCAGTTCCCAGGCGGCAGGGGCATGCTCAGCCACCTCCTAATGGGTGGCAGCGAGCTGTGCGGCCAGCCCCTCACTCCGCCGTGTCTCTTTGGCGAGGCAGTCCCGAACGTCCTTCTCGCGACAAAGGAATTGGGACTTCTCCTGGCTGCGGACCATAAGGGACTATGGAGAGGACATGACTCAGAGGTGTGGAAAGAGAAAATGAGGGTCAGAAACATGGTCATATCATACCTGGCCAACCGGGGAAACAACATCGTGTAACGAGCTCAGCGCGGTGGTCAGGGCGCGAATAGCGGTGCCAACCTCCGTGCGGATGCTCCCCCATTCCCTCTCCTCTACTATATCGTCGTTGGCAAAAAGCATCATCTCTGGGTCCCATCGGTCTACCCACAGGGTCTAGGATCCTCCCCATGCGTGTGGGTCGCCGCCCCACCTGGACCAGAGACCGGGATGGCTCCGCACTGATCCTAAGCGGTGCCGACTCCTCTTGTGGCAGCAACTCCTCTAGAGCGGACCCTCCAACGGTAGAGGGGGCGGGTGATGTGGATGTGGAGGCCTACCCCATCACCACATCGGCTAAGGATGCCTTGGGTGCACCCTCTTCCATCTACCCCGCCGCAGACGCGACCTTCTGCACGGACGATGGCATCGGTTGTGCCATATTCGTCAGTGACATTGCAGCCGCACCCAGCCACGCCATGTCCACCACGGATGCCTCGGGTATGTCCTCCTCCATCCGCCCCACCGGGGAGGCATCCACTCGCATGGATGATGGCTCCGGCTACGCTGCTTTTGCCTACGATGTCGTGGCCACACCCGGTTGCGCCCACGCCCACCATGGGCGCCTCAGACGCGCCCTCCTCCGTTTGATCTCCCATGGACGCAGCCATCGGCTGCGCCTCCCTGGTCGACGCTGTGGCCGCCCTAGCGCCACTCCTGCTCACCTCCGGCGCAGCGCCAACCGACTCCTGGCACATCTGTCAGAGGGCGAGGCTCTTCTTTAGCTCAAGCCTCAGGAGAGTCCCACGTCCTTTGACTTTGCAAAGGACATGACGGTCAGTTTATGGCAAAAATTCATTAAAGCAAAAAGACGAAAAAACTCTTAACTCACCTCGATGCCATCGGGCGATGACGTTTTGGGGCTGGCCCGCCTGACCCCGGCTGCTCCTCGTTGGCACGTTGCCGCTTTGAGCCCTCCCTCTACTCGGAGGGCCCAAACGGAGCGGGGCGACCGGTTCCTGCCGACTCTTGGGGTGCCGCGGAAGGCCCTGACAGAGCAGGGCGGCTTGATTCTGCCGGCTCCGGTGGCACGTCCTCCCCCTTCTGCCCCAGGGCATGCCACAGGAAAGTCCCTGCCTACGGTAGAGATGGATCCTCATCCCTGCCACCTAGCTCATCCCATTGGACGGGTGACCTAAAACCGTCCCCGCCGCCTAGCTCGTCCCATTGGATGGGCGACCCATAACCGTCGCCTTCTTCTTCCTCCTCTTCCTCTTCTTCCTCTTCCTCCTCCGAACCCTACCACCACTTTGCATGGTTCAGCCTCGCCTCCTTGTCATCCTTATCCTTCTTCCTCCACTCATCTGCGGCACAGTTCGCCGCCCTCATGGCCGCGTGCTCCGGTAGCGACGCGACGGAGGCTCAAAAGCCCAAATCAGCCGACAGCTCGATAGAGCCTGGCTCCGATCGCATCACGGGATGTCTCGGGATTGGGAACATGGTGTTGAACTCATCCGTCGCCTCCTTGATGGCTGCGCAATCTTGCTGTTGCAAAGCGGCCCCTAGGCGAGCATCGTCCCACCGAGTTCCACAACCGGCATCATTCCAAACAATGGGAGGTCGCATGCCATCAGCGGCGCCACCCTCCTCGTGTGGTATGCTCTGATGATGCCAGCCCCACGAAGGCCGCGGCTCCTCAGGGATGCGACGGCCTTGAGGATGTCGCACATCCTCTTATTTTCCTTGATGGGTGGCCCCACGGCCACGTCGGCGGCACCTCTTCAATCAGGCGCTCGGTGAAGACCGACAAAGGGGCGACATGGTAGTTCTTTAGGTAGAACCACTATGCGTGCCACCCCTTGTTGGATTTGGATAGCTAGCAGGGCATGTACTCGGCCGCTCGCTGCCCCCAGAGGTGGATGCCCGCGCATCCCATCGGCACTAGGATTTCCCTGCCTCTGTCCTTCTTCCTGTGCAGGGAGATGGCAAAGAAGTACCTCTACAACTCAAAGTGCGGCTATATCCCTAGGTACCCCTCGCTCATCATGATGAAGGCCATGATGTGCTGGATCCCATTGGGGTTGAGGTGCTGCAGCTCGATCTGGTAGTGGTGCAGCAGCCCCCAGAAGAATGGATGAGGAGGGATTGCGAACCCACGCTCGTGGAAGGGCGTGAAGGAAATGATGTACCCATCGGGGGGCATCGGCACATCGTCGTGGCTAGGAACCAGCCACTCCATCGCATCGATCCTCCCGTGAAGAAGACCACCCTTGACGAGGCCCTCCATGTGTGCATGGGTGACGTCAGAGCGGTACCTCATCTCCATGGAAAGCAAAGGCGGAGGAGCAAGGACTTTTTGGCAGTGGCAGAGAAGCGAAGGCTAGGGATCTAGGGCGCTGGCGGTGGATAAGCAAAGGCAGCAAATCCGAGCGACGATGGCGGCAAGGTGGAGAAGCGAAGGCTACGGATCTAGGGCGCTGGCGACGAATTAGCAAAGGCAGCAGATCCGAACGATGGCGGCAGAAAGATAGAGAAGGCAAGGTTGCAGTTTAGTGTGCCGAAACATGAAGAGGGAGGCCGCTATTTATAAGGTGGGGTGAGGTGAGAGGCGAACCATCCACCCAGATTGACGCGCCCGCTGCGTTGCATCACATCGCCCCCCAAAGATCATGCACACGCCACCTCTGGCTGCTCCCTTGAAGGACGTGCCGGATGACGATTCACCCCATTCGATGGGCCAAGAACCGCCACGAGTAAGGAGGGATATGGAGCTAAAAACGCTCTCACGACCCATTCAGGCCCAGGAGTTCGAAGGCTGGCCCACCGATGGATTCACAACTGCTTCGGGGCGCCCTTAGAGTGAGGGGTGGAAAGGGATGGGCCCACTAGTGGCTAGTACCCGGGCGCATGAGTGCCATAGGCATCCCGGTCCATGTTCGAGTCTTGGTCATATTACAGTTCATGGGTTTTCCTCGAAGAAAGGCTGCGAGCCCTTGGGACCGGTTGAATACCAGCTGACCCAATAATAAGTTCTAGGACCCAATAATACGTCAAGAATCTAGAGTTGGTTACCAGCTGACCCATGCCGGACCCCTACTCAGACAGGAAGCCAGGGCCCCACTCAGACTAGCCCGTTAACAGTTCACCGAGCGCCATGATTCGTCCATCAAGGAAAACATGGCATGGCTCAGCCCCTCTATTTTATCAAAAAAACACTTGAGGGAGGATGATCACAAGATGAGCTGACCCCTTGACCGGACCCCTGCTACGCGTGGGGGCTTGAGGGAAGTTGGACTCGTAAGAAAACCAAATATGTGGTCGTATAACGATGGCGGATCGATCGGATCCTAAGGATGGATTGGAATCAAGAAAATTCTTTTTCGGCCCCTCGAATCCCGCAGCTACATGTTCCCATGGAGTCCGATCGCGACAGAAGGGAATCGCAACCCACCAAGGCGTCCCGCGGGTAGCAGAAGACCAAAGCTCTTGAAGTCCCTCCATCAGAAAAAGCCTATGAAGGAGTGTTCTACTCCTCCGAAGGCTCATGGGCTACTATCGGGTATCAGTATTAGGGATACCTAAAGAAGGGATCTGGGGACCACGAACGACAAATTCACGTAGATAATCAAGGATGTATTTCAGTGTCGCCTGACCCCAAAGGCACGGGAGCCATCTCGCCCGACCCTGAGGGCACGAGCCCCGTGTCGCCCGACCCCAAGGGTATGGGAGCCGTCTCGCCTGACCCTGAGGGCATGGGCTCTGTGTCGCTCGACCCCTTGGGCACGGGCTCCGTGTTGCTCGACCCCGAGGGTACGGAAGCCGTCTAGCCTGACCCTGAGGGCACGAGCTCCATCTCGCCCGACCTTGAGAGCGTGGGCTCTATCTCGCCCGACGGGGACCCATACCGCCTCCAACCACTATGGGTCTAAGGGTACGACCCCGGGGTCAAACTTCTAACACCGAGTGGGAAGCGAACACATATCGACGTGACCCATGGCCACATCGGGCCACACCCGGGGATTCGCATCGCCAACAGTGACGAGTGCGTGGTTGCTGTGTTGCCTAATCCCCGTATGACCGCTAACAGCCACGTCGGTTCATCAAGCCATCCGCCGGGATGGGATGGGACGCCACGACCAGTTGATGACGTCGAGGCCTGGCACCAGGGGTGAACAGGAGCCCGACGTGGAGCCATTCCCGTCACCATCTACTGTGTCAGCGAGACCCGCATGAAGGAGAAGAAGGACGCGGCGGCCCTGGAGGCCTTCTTTTCCTTCGCTTTTCCCCTTTTCTCTCTCTTTTCTCTCTCTGTAACATGTGCCTTCCCCTTCACCTATAAAAGGGGAAGCAGGATGCCCCATGAGAGGGAGGAGCACACGGCTGACGAGCTCAAAAAATGACTCAACTCCATTCGATCTTTTCACCAGAGTCTTGGGAACTTCTCCCTCTCTCGCTCGTTTATAACCCTTACTATAAACTAGTGCCGGTAACACTTGCAGCAGCAGACTAGACGTAGGAATATTCCGCCTGAACCAGAATAAGCCCTTGTGTCCTCTGAGCACACCATCTAGGCTAGATGCGCGGATACAAATCTACTCGCCAGTGGTTCGAAACACCGACACATCTCTTGTAATTTGTGCCATCAAAATCATTCGGCTTCAGTGCAGCAGCAAAACCACTAAGAGAAAATTGTCTAATATCAGGTTTTTGGATTGTTAGAAATTTAGGCATTTTCATGTTTAATTTAATCCAGAAAAATAGCAGTAAATTCATGACAAGAAATATGTGCACGTGTGAACTACTAGTGGCAACTATGATGAACATATTGATCATGTTTAAGAGCATAAAAACCGTACTGAATATAGAAACACTAAGATTAGAAGTATACCCAGCGGAGGGACCCATGTTCAAGGCACCGGTGGCTTCAGTCACACGAGTCGACATCGTGTGTTGCTTGAAGTAGCGGGCCACAGTCGATGCAGGACGATGTTCGCAGTGTAGTCCCTCGAACGTCCACCGAGAAGTAGATGATCCAAGGAAGAAGAAGACGTCAACAATCACCAGGAAGAAACAAGCAGTCGCATAGACGCTCCTCCAAAAACCTGATCGCCCGCACACCAAAGCAGGTGTCGCTATGCGGACGGCGGTTCCGGAGGCCTGCTCTCCCAACACTCCATGCGAGCGGAGGATTGGGACGGGAAAACTCAGGAGCAACTCAACAGAAGAACGACGGTGCTGGATGTGTTATGTCTCATCCACGCGGCTGAAGGCGAGTACACCTTTCTTATAGTCGCGGAAGATGGAAGGTGGAGTGTAGAGAGGATGAACCTAGACATCGTGAAATGCTCATGAATTACTAGTAACCTTTGCCATAAATATGGGGGTTACTGGTAACTACAACCATAACCATGGGAGTTACTAGTAACCGCAGCCATAAATATGACCGTTACAAGTTCAGCCATCAACTATATTTAGTCCACTATTTTATTGCACCTAGCATCTAATATAGCCTTAGAATTTATTTAATTTAATTATTAAATAAAATATGAATCATGCCCACATTAAATCTAACAATGGCTGGTTAGTTGAAGTGGAGGTTGTTAAGATTAATTACGGGAGCCCTGTCCACTTGTCGAAGTCTACGTGGGTTGAGAGAAAGCAAACTAATGGTCTCCCTGTCCTATAAAAAGAGTCGCTATGAGATTCGTGCTGGTCAAACTTTCTTAAGTTTGATTAGTTTTGCAGAAGAAATATTAGCAACATTTCTATCTCTATATACTAAATATGTTTATTATAAAAATATATTCAACGAACTATCTAATGATGATACTAAGAGTATCTCCAAGAGTATCATGTTTCCCTCTCCAACAAGTTTTTAGCATGATGAGAAAAAACCCCTTTCGAACAACTCCTAATTCATGCTCTTAAAATTTCCGCACTTGGGAAATCCTCCTCCATCGCGGGTAACTTTGCGCGTAGTCTTCGCGGGCGTGCGGATACTGCTTTCCCGTGTGTATCGGTCGGTCAATCTAAAAGTAGAAGGGTGTGGAAAAGAATAAGAAGTAGGAAAGAGTTTCTGATGCAAATGTACGAGAGAAAAAGAATATATAAAAGTGGTTACGATAATTTAGAAATAGTATATGATTCTTGATGTAAAATTGTCTTCTATATTTTAGAAGTGGATTATTGGACACTCTTAGAGATGACCTTATTTTTTCCCCAATATCTTTTTAGGAGTCGTAAAACTATATATTTTTGGGAGAAAAAAATAGGATACTCTTAAAGATGCTCTAATTATGTACTGTAAATATTAATATATATATATATATATATATATATA
>PUID01036313.1:14945-28466 GCA_002993905.1 Miscanthus sacchariflorus | reverse complement strand
AATGAAGCTTGGCATAGAGAAAATGTAGCTAGAGCTAGAACTCATGAGCTAGAATTCTATGTAGAAGACTTAGAAGAACATAATACTTATCTGCATGAAGAAGTCCATAGGCTGAGTAATCTCCTGGATCCAAACCATGAACCTCAAGCTGATGCCATGGACACAGGTGTCATCCTTTCCAATGATAGTGAATCAGAAGAGGACGAAGAAGAAGATCCTAATGAATTAGTAATGATCGATGAAAGTGATAATGAAGGCGGAAATGTTTCTGGAATGGATACCGATCCCGAAGTTTGAGGTGGTCGAGGAGAAGAGTAGAGTTGTAAAATAGTGAGTTCTAGTTAAAGTTAAGTAGCCTTGTTATAGATGCTTTGAATAGAACAATAAGGATGCGTTTGCCAGCTAGTAATTCTCAACTTCTTATCCAACTTCCAACCTTAAGAAGATCAGTGGGCAAAGTTTGTGCAACTGCCGTCAAAGAGGTTAGAGATATCCCGGTAGTGTGTGAATTTCCTGATGTTTTTTCTGAAGATTTACCCGGTCTACCACCTGATAGGGATGCTCAGTTTAACATAGAGTTAAAACCTAGAACAGCTTCGATCTCTCAAACGGAACAAAGCACCACCGGGACATGATCCAGGACTAGCCCAAAGCCTGCCATGCGAAGGCGGTGGCCAGAGGCGGTGGTCAAGGGGCGGCTGACCCTAGGGGGCGACCGACCCCCTTCGGGCACCTCCCTGCCTCTCCTCGCTCTGGCGGTGGCATGCCTCCATGCTAAGGTGGTGGAGCTCCTGTTTTGTGCCAAGAATAGCCTCCAGCACCGCCTAGGCTCTTGTATAAATAGAGGGGTACCCCTCCTCTACAACACACACAACAAGGAAAGAGCTTCTCCACTTTTGAGCAACATTCCAAGGGCTTAGGCCCTTGATAGCTAGTAGAGTAGTAAGGGAGAGATATGAGGGAAAGCTTGGGGAAGCACTGGGCTTGTCGGTGTCTCCCCAACTTGTACCTCGTTGAGCATCTTTACTTCAACGGGTTCGCTCGCTAAGTGAGTGTTCATGGTTCTTTTCGTTATAAAGTCTTTAATTAGTTAAACTATGCTCTCACTTGTTTGTGGGTTCATCGTCTGCCCCACTGGCAAATGCTCTAGTAGAAGGGCCCTAATAGAGATGGATCACCCTTGCATGCACTCTAGAGTAATAGTCGAGAGCATAGACATGGTGTCTAGGCTAGAAGCTATCTTCGTTTGCCTTGTTCCCCACGGTGGAGGGGTAGGTGGCAGGTGGTGATAGCCCTGTCTGTCCCTCATATTCCTCCATGTCCAGGTTCACATTGGCTACAAGCCGGTATCGCTTGGTAGACTAGGTGCGCTCTGGTACCCAAAGTGAGCAAGTAGGAGTAGCGTTTATCTATCCTCAAATCATAAAACCATAGGAATCCCTTTCAACCTTTGCTAATTCTACCCTTGTGTTGTCCTTGGATGAACTAGCTAGAAGAGTACCTCCGTTCCTTGTGGAAAATACGATACCCTGAATACATCTGGGTCAAGTACTACAACAGTAATTCTGTGTGCTTGCAAATTATTTCTGTATGCGTTAAGAAATATCAATAGCACTACCGCTCTGAGCCCATGGCACTGCCGCGCAACGGCACTGCTAGGCTAGAACAGCGGCACTGCTGCACCTACAGACAACTTCGAAGCATAGTTCAAAAACTATGTATGGAAACTTAAATCGGAGAAATTATTGAGCTTCCTGCAGGTATGAAGATCACAGATTGATAGCTAGAAGTGGTAGTGATGCCACACACAAGTAGATCGGCCACAATCCCTAGAAATCACCTCAACACAATATGAAATGCAAGTGAAGTAAATCAAGCACATGGTGACACGATGATTTATCTCGTGGTTCAGCTCGCCACTAAGGCTTGCCTAAGTCCACGTTGTTGTGGTTACCACTAAGGCTTAGGGCTTTGCAACCCTTCCTTGTTCTCAAGTGAAGAGACTTAACTCTTGAGATGAGGGGCGAGTTTACTAGCTTCAAGAGATGGTTACAAACCTCCTAGGGCTGCCACACAAGTTAGCAAGCACACGAGCGACGCTCTAGTAGGCTAGGAGCTAAGCTCCAAGAGTAACAAACACAACCGTCGGCCAAAACATGAACCTAGTGCTCTTTAGAGTTTGGAAATCAGTGGATCTGCTCTCTAATCGAGTTTTGGAGCCTTTTCTCACAAGGATTGATGGGGAAAACAAAGGGAAAAGCTTAAGAGCTTTAGGGCACCAATGGAGGAGAGAGAGTGAGCACAAGTATGTTTTTCGTCGGTCTGAAAGGATGGAGGAAGCAGAAGACCGTTATGGGGGTGAGGGAGAGGTATAAATACCTCCCCTAGTCCTAATGATCAGATAAGTCATGGCAATGCCATGGCTTATCTGTGGCAGTGCTACTCTATGGCATAGTTGTGCTTCCGGTGCGGCATTGCCGCACTGAGCCAGATAGCAAAGGTGTAAGGAGGTTATGAGCTGGTTATCTTGGTTGAGCTTTGAGGATGCTTTTGTGTATGATTGAGCACTTGGTTGCACATGTTGACTTAAGGATTGTATCCCCTTTATACTATGGCTTTTCCTATACTCAAATTCAAAATATAAAATGAAATAAACCTCCTTTTGAGCTTGATGCCGTCAGCTTTTGTAATTGGGGGCCCCTCCATTATACACAACATCCTCTGTTATGATTCTCCTGCTTATCATCTCGATAAATCTTATTAGTTCTCTAATTACGTGGTCATTATCACCAAAACCCACAATTAGGGCTTGATTGCACTTACACATAGTATTCAATCTGATCTGTTGTGCTACAAGCACTGATGTAGCTATAGCTACTGCTGCAAGAGTACCCAGCAGTGATGTTCTTCATGTCAGGAATGCTCAATCGAGTTCTTACAATGAAGGAAGAGAGAGAGAGGTAGCGGGAGCGCCTGCATATGCTGCTCTAGGGCTTGATCTGCTGGTAATGGGATCCGATCGAACCCTTATACAGGAGCCCATGCCTTGCCTTATATTCTAGGGGGCCATGGGCGCATGAGTCGGGTGGTTTCTTTGGGTTTTCTTAGGGTTTCTTGCCCTAGCTTCTATCCTCTTCCTCCTGGTGCCGTGAGTCCTCCCTTGTCCTATAGCCAAGAGCCAACAATATCTCAACTGCCTCCTAACAGCTGCTATCGCTGTCCGACGCTGACCGTCAGGTGCTGTTTGCTGCTATCCCGCCTTCCCTGGGTGCACCTTCTTGTGGCTTCCTTGATATGCCAGACTTCCGCCCCTCCCATGTTGGGATCCTTGTCATGGCGCATTACGCCCTGGGCGTGACCCTACTCGAAAGTGGCTCATGGCTGACACCGCCTTTCGGTGATGGAGAGAAACGATCGACTGACGAGGCCTGGTGGTCTGCTGTTATGCGTGCTTGTTAGGCACTTGACAGATTCTGAGGTGTATTGCCTACATTGACCAATCAGAGCCTATCCTGAGCCAAGGCTGGGGAAACCGTGGCGGCGCTCGCTCGACGAAGGCCCCCTTTAGTCTGCAATTACCTGAGCTTTGTTGAACCCCCGATAGAAATGGCCTTGACGGGGACTTGGCGCCTTGGCTTCATTTCCTGGCTGTCGTGGCCTTCTTCGGAGCATGCCTTTAGAGGCCCACCAAGCCATCTGATGATGGTTCAGAGTATATATGTGTGAGCGTACATGAAGGGTCTAGCCCCTGAGCCCCTAACTGATTTGGGGAATCAATCAGGGATTAACTTGGCTGGCGGCACTAATCTGGGGGTTTTAATTTACACCTATGTTTGTCACTCAATGGATGATATATAAAAACCTAGATCCTAAAAGTAAAATCTCATCTTCATATATTTTAGTGAAATTGACTAAAATTTATAAAGATTGATTTAGCATTATAGAAAGCTATATCGTGCCAATAGCACCTTCAAATGAAGATATTTATATCCTATAAATTACTATACTGGCTATGATGTCTAGTACTCTATTTCAATCCAATAAACATATATATATATATATATACAAACGCTATTCTACACCAAGCTGTAATACTGAATAAAATTTAGTATTGTTCAGTAGTCGCACGTCAGTATTATTCAGTATTTCGTGATACTGGGTGTAGTACTGACTGATACTGAACGCGGTTCAGTACAACTCAATATTTTTTTAGGTTAGTTTTGGCTTGTGGTGTAGAATAATATTCTACACCAAGGGTGTAGAATAGCGCTGCCGCTGGGCATAGCGAGGGAGACGACCGGGTTACCTTGGTTCTGAAGCGAGCCAATGATGCATACGGTGAGTACTGAGTAGAACTGACATAAGCATAGTCACACGACCGGCTGAAGCTTTGATCTCACCAGCCTGCAAAAGATCCTGAGAATTACACGCATACTCCTAATCCACATATAATAATCACACACGCATCCTGTGTTCACCATAAGTGCCCCAAATAGTACCTAAACAGTGAGGAAGTTTGAGTGCCTAAGCCACTCCCAGGTGAGTGCTCGTGCACTGTTCATATCTCGAATTTGAATAGTAGCAGGTATTTTTAATAGTGCCACAAATTTGAATAGTAACCATTGAATTTGAACAGTGCTATAAATAGTAACTCGAGAATTTTAAATTTGAATTTTGAGTTCGAGCCTATTGCAGCAGTGGTATCAGAGCCTGGTTATTAAAAATTGAATTGAGTGATCTACTAAAATCTAGTGAAGATTGAAAAGCTACATTATTTAAATTTAGAAGTTAATACTGGAAAGACAATCAATACTAAAGAGAATATAAATATAAGGCGCAGATTAAATAGCTCTGAAGAACATACTTGGCATACATCTCACGGATAGATAAACTTAATAGTTGATTTGATACACAACTTTTACATATCTTGGGGAAAGAGGCAAGACGATCTAGAACTAAAATTTGACAGACAACAAAAGGAACATAAGCTCCTAGAAGGGCAATATTCAGCTATCAATAATAAATTAGAATTAGCATTACAGACTTTAGAAGAAAGTAAAGTTTCCCTAAGCAGAATCAACCAAAATAGTGATTATATGAAAAAGGGGATAACTTATTTATATAAGAATTTAGATAATATAAATATTGCTGAGCATAGCAAAGAAATTGTGTTACCATCACCAGGAATAGTAGAGTTTACTAGATCTTTAAACTCAAAAAGATGGAAGTATCTAAGAGCCTCTCTAGAAGAGACAAGTCACTCCAGCTAGTAAATAGAGACATATGACCTTTAGGTTTTGTAGATAAACTGAAGGGAGGATGTGATGATATCAAAACCTTAGAAGAAATGATAGACGTACAAAGAGATTTTTAAACATATCAGATAAATACTTTAAAAAAATAAGGCCTCAACAAATATATCAAATGGGTTGGTTTGAAAATAAAAATGGATTATCTAGAGAAGTAGAATTAAGTGTATTGCCAGAACCAGTTCTGCTAAGAATTGTTAGTAAACAATTTGAGAATGCTCTAAAATATTCAGGGTATAAATATATACATCAGGGAATGTATATCATTGGAATAAAAGGAATGACAAGGAAAAAATTAGGAACCAAGGTTTTAATAACTTTATTAGATAAAAGATGGGATTTCATAAATAAAGCAGTATTAGGATTTTTAGGAGAGATGAACGAAAACATGTTAATAACATATATAGCCCCAGATTTAATATTGCCAGTAAAAGAATTTATAGATAAAATGGCATTTGGATTTCAAACCAAAGGCACTGAAGACGGGTCCAATGCTTGTGCATCGTTGAGCTGGTGCCTAAATCAATGGTTGAAGTTGTTCTCTGGGAAGCATGTGAGGAAAACCCTAGCCTCCATCCTTAGTGAGAAAGCTACTGCTGCTTTTGTATGAAGAGTTAGAGAGTGCAGAACACACTCCACAATGTGTGATGCAAAGAAAAAGAAGAACGGGAAATCTGTCGAGATTTCACAGCACTCAATCGATTATCTTTAAGCCGGTGATTAGAGACTCAAACATGGTGGGATTGCCACAAAACTTGTCAAGCTCATTCGTCGCTTAAGGTACTTCGATGTCTTAAGTTGGTTTGAGGATTGGTTGAGTAAAGCATCGAATTTTAGAAAAAAGTGCAGGGACGGCGGGTTCTATTACATGAAACTGTAGGGGCTCTTTTGAAAGATTGCTGACCGAAGGGGTATCTTCTAATCTAGGCCGTTGATCTCAGATCGGGCGGTGCAGATCAAATGGGGAAACGGAGGTCACCAGAACGATGCTGTGCGTGGCGGTGACATGGCTGAGGAGCTTGGCTCCTCGCCGGAGTTCACAGGGACGGCCCTAGAGGCCACAGTTAGACTCAACGATGGCATGGGAAGAAAGAGGGAAGCACGGTGAACTCACCATGATGCTTTTCATGGTTAGAGAGGCCATGAAGGCGGCATAGTGCTCGGCGGGGCGACGGCGGACGACGGCATTAGGATTTGAAGCGGCAACTGCGCTTAGTGCTGGATGGGGCGGCGTGGCATGGTGCTCGGCTTTTATGGCGCAGGAAGGTGTGGAGCGCACGGCAGGGCGACAATATGGAGCAGTGGCGAACTCTGTGGCGGCGGAGTCCAGTGTGGACATGGCGCAAGGTAGAAGACAGAGACGACGCTAACAGGTAGGTCCCACAAGTCAGCGACAGGGGAGGTGAGGGAGAGAGGAGCACGGCGTGGCTACACTGGGCTAGTTCGACAGAGAGAAAAAGTGGGAGGAAGGGGTAGGCGGAGCTAGGCCGCGCGGAACGAGCGGGCCAGCGGGGCAGAGGGCGGGAGCAGGCCGGCGGGATTAGGGAGTGGGGAGAGGGAACAGGGCCGAGGCCGACTGGCTTGCTGGGCCTAAAGAGAGAGAGTGAGGAGCGTTCTTTTCTTTTTTTATTTCAAAACTATTTCAAAAATATTTTAAATAAATTTGAATTTAGATCAAACCACTCATCACCAAACTAAGTATGCATCAGCATGAATGCACAAAAATATTGCTAAATTCCTATGATAAATTTTAATTTAATGAAATTTATTATTTTTCCTAAGTTTTCATGAGCACACAAATTCAAAATTAATTCCATTTCTCTCTATTTCAAAAGGAGCAATTTTTAGGGACTTACACATTTGTTTTTGAACAGTTAAGAAAAATATGCACGAATATACATGCCCAAAGATCAATGAAACAATCAGATTATAGTTTCTGCAATAAAATAGTTCAAATACCATTGACATATGGAGAAGAGAGATCTAGAAACAAGAAATATCCTAAGAATTATAAGAAAGGAAATGYAAGAACAAAGAAATGTTATTTTCTAAGAAGATCAGACAATAGAGCCCCTTTTCTACACAAGAGAAATGTAAGAAGATAAGAAAAAATTATGATAGTACATGTAGATGCTTTATTTGCAACTCACCAGATCACTTAAGCAAAACATGTCCTAATAAAGACAAAAAAAGGTATTCTAATAAGCAAGAAGAACAAGAAAAGTTCAAATAATAGACAGTGTGAATGAAAATATTTTAGTCTGTGATGATGATATAATGGATGATGAATCGATATACTCAATTATAGAGACAGATGAAATAGAATATGATGAAGAAAAAGAATCAAGGAAGAAGAGATAGATTTAATGATGAGTTAGCTGGATTAAAGGTAGAAATGATGGATCAAATAAATTGCGATCACAAGTGGAATCATAAAAAAGGTGATTCTAATATAAAAATGTGTGTTTTGCATATATTATCAAGATCCAGGAAAAAGAGCAACATATAGATTATATTTTTAAGACAAGCATGTATGTCATGTTTAAAACAGCAGAATGATATGAAAAATGAGTCAGAAGCATACAAAAAAATACTGGTGACGATATCTCTCTATAAACTATTATTGATCATGGATTAGTCCATGATATATACGGTACAATTGAAGAAATTTTCCAATCAGACCTTGGACTAGCTATCAAAGAAGCTAGTAAGAAATTAGCATGTATTCAAGGGAGACACAAATTTAAGTTTTGGTCCAATCCACCAAAATTTACACAACCAATAAGACCAGCATGCCATGATATATATATCACAAAGGGATCATACAAATTTCCTACTACATGGACTTCAGACTCATGGCAAAATTATGAAGAGCTATTCATAAAAGACACGAACCATGATAATTCAAGAATTTTTAGTGAAGCAAAAGAATTAGAAGGAAATACCAAATTTGCTCCTAAATACTATATGATGTACCAAAATAAAATAATAAAAGTATTCTTATGAGAATACTATGGAAGATATAGTATAACACAAAGAGAAGTTGGAAGACTAATAAAGCCTAGTTATGGCAAAGAATGTCAACTACGAAAAAAAATATCGTGAATTGTTGTCCTGGTATGAAATATGGGAACCTGTAGAAGTTGACAACGAAGAAAATATTAAGGATTAATAAGAAGAGTCAATATAGCCTCAGTTCAATATCAAAATATTCCCTGTGTTGATAAGGTGCTATCAACAATTCCGCCGAGGGAAGATAATACTACATGCCAGAATTCTTGGATTAATGTTTGCAACATCAATCATTCGGGCGTGGAAGACCATACCCAGGAAAAATCCAAAAATATACGAGAAGACAACACATGTCAGAGGACAGCGCAAAAGGAATATACAGTGACCCTACTATAACCAGAACAATTATAAGGAACGCAGCACCGCCCAGTTGTCTAGGCAACAATAAAGAAGAATAATTGAAGACACTGCCTTAAGCACGAAGGCTCTTCCAGAAGATAAGCATGAAGGACGCTCCAGAAGGCTCTTCCTCCTCTATAAGAGGAGAATTCGGGCGCATGCACTCGACACCACGAAGACGACGACCACCAGCAGCAATACCTCCACTAAAGCCAACACTCCACTTTCCCACAT
Source organism: Miscanthus sacchariflorus (assembly GCA_002993905.1). NCBI lineage: Eukaryota > Viridiplantae > Streptophyta > Magnoliopsida > Poales > Poaceae > Miscanthus > Miscanthus sacchariflorus. Next base: position 19,512 of record PUID01036313.1, on the reverse strand, counting down.
ACACCATGAAGACCACGATCTCAGGAGCATTCTAAGTTCGTCCATCCTTAGTAATAATCCTCCACTACCGTTGTATTACTTCACCACCGTTGTAAATTAGAGAATAAAGGAAGTCCCTATGATCGTCCTGCGCTTATAAGGTAATCCCTAAGGTTTGTGCTAAGTCTTTGGGGTTTCCCGAAAGGGAAAGCCATATGTAAGCTTGCTCTGTGGAAATGAATTAAGCTTTCCTGTTTTAATCCCTGCTTCCTTTAACCTCGTTCATATGGGGCGACATCTCTATGCTAGGGACCCTACAGGAGAAATCTCTGCGTGTGTTGTTCTCGTATTAGCCCTGGTAGCGATGTTTGTAGAGAACCCTGTGTGCGCAGAGAAGTGTTCCCTTCGGGTGGAACTGCCTAGGGAGACGATAGAGCCTGAGTCTTGTGTGTGCGTGGCTGGGGATAGCGAGGGAGAAGACCGAATTAGCCTAGTTCTGAAGGGAGCCAGTGATGCATATGGTGAGTACCGAGTAGGACTGACACAAGCATAGTCACGCGATCGGCTGAAGCTTTGATCTCGCCAGCCTCCAAAATATCCTGAGAATTACACGCATACTCCTAATCCGCATATAATAATCACGCATGCATCTTGCGTCCACCACAAGTGCCCCAAATAGTACCTAAATAGTGAGGAAGTTTGGGTGCCTGAGCCACTCCCGGGGTGAATGCTTGTGCACTGTTTATATCCCGAATTTGAATAGTAGCTGGTATTTTAAATAGTGCCACGAATTTGAATAGTAACCTTTGAATTTAAATAGTGCTATGAATAGTGACTAAAAAATTTTAAATTTGAATTTTGAGTTCGAGTATGTTGCAGCAGTCAGAAGCCACACAAGTATTCGCTAAAATCAGAAGAAAAAATATGTAGATACGCTGCATGAAAATATAAGCTAAAAGCATTAAACAATACGGACAGAGAAATTTTAGATGTTATTAATGCAATAAATGCTTCTAGATTATATCTAGGATTTAAAGAATTCACAATAAGGATAGACTGTGAAGCTATATACAGATACTACAATAAAGTCAATAATAAGAAAACTTCAACTAAGCCATGGGTATTATTTGAAGATATTATTACTGGAAATGGTTATAAAGTAATTTTTAAGCATATAAAGGGTAAATATAATACCTTACCTGATATATGTTCATGATCATCTATTTTGCAGGAATGAAGAAAGAAGCAAGCTCTAGTGGGAGTGAATATTTCAGTTTTGGTACTAAAAATAAGTTAAGAATTTTTTCAGCAAATACATATAAATTCAAGCCACGAGACCATATTGTTCTGGATGAAATACAAGAATGTATTCTAGACAATGTCTGGTTTCAATATAACAATAGAAGAGAAGATAAAGGTTATATGTTAGCAATATTAAATAGTCTGGCTAAATATTTTCATATGGTTAATGGGAAAATACAACCAAAAGAACCATATGGCAATATAGAGAAAAGACCCATATATGTTATATACAGGGGAAAGACACCATGAATCTATGTATCATTTGAAGCAGTTATAGCTCAGCAGATAGAAAAAGAAAAAGATGAAGGAGTGTCTTGGAAAAAATATTTAGATATTGATCAAGCTCTTTCATATGCTAGAAGTATTCTAGGAGTAAATTGTTTCTTAGAGCGAGCAGCCAAACACTATATCCAAAATACAGAAAGGCCAAAGAAATGAAACCAATATGGACAGGGCCAAATATAAGAGAAGAGGGACCATCCAGACTGCATACATATAAAGAAGTTGTAAAGAAAGAGATAGATCCATTGAATGAAGAATACATTAATACGAAGATGAGAGAAAAATTAGAGTCAATAACTCTTCAATGGAAGAAAGACTTTAAAGGAACAAATCTATTAGTAAGCATAGAATTCATAGGAAGGTTAACCAATGAAGTGGAACCAGATATAAGGTAAATGTGCACAATGTTACAAAAAAGTATGCAGTCTAAAGGAATAAAATTTATGAGTCCTCTAGAAGAATGGAATATAAGCTCGTTAATAGAACCAAAAATTTTAAAACAACCTAAAGATTACACAAGCTATGAAAATAATAGAGGGATGACAAGTATTAAGTTTGTAGATTATAAGAACGAAGTTTAGATGATTTAGAAGCATCTAGCTCTGAGTCAAAATTAGAAGAAAATAGAAGGCATAGCATATGTGAATTTATGAAAAAATTAGATATAGATAATGAAATAAAACATTATGAGCAAAAGTTAAGCAAAATTCATGATAAATACAATACCTCTATGATATGCCAATGGTCTGCTATAAGAGAAAAGGAACTTTACTTTAGACGAGAGTTATATAGACTTAACAACATCAAGAAAGATAGAGAGTTAAATAATAAGAAATCTAACATTCCAATAAAGAAAAATGAATTTGTGCCAAAGGAAATAGAAAATAAGATAAGGGAAGTCCAAAAGGAATTAGAATATAGCAAAGATAAGATAAAAGACATAGAAGATAAGGATAAAAGCGAAAAAGAGCAGTGAGAGATTAATAATAAGTTTTTACTAGAAAGCTATGAAGAAGAAGATGAAGATACAATTGAGATATGTAATAATAACTCAATAACCCTTATAAACTCCTTAGAAAATAAAGAGTTGCATAAAAATAATGCTATAGAAGCAATGGAAATAGATCCAAGTTCATCAAAACAAAGACGAAGTCCGAAAATAAAGATAGAAGGAGAAAAAGAGAGACCATCTAGAAAACCAGGAACTTGGCCACCAGAAAAAGAACCTGCATATAGATATATACCTGGACAATATAAGCATATGGGTTAAAAAAAGAGAATTTGAAAACACGGTTCAATTCCAGAATTATAGAAGTGATGGTGCTATATTAAATTTAGCAGCACAAGATCCTATAGATTGGCCAACTATAATTAGCATATGGAAAGGATTGATAGTCCAAAAGTATATACAAAATCAGCATAATATTGGAAATAGAGTAGAAGATATGATTACATATTTATAGACATTTCTAGAAGAATCAGTCAAAGTTTTTTGGGAACAATGGGCAGAAGCTTTTCCTAATCATTATGAACAATTAAAAAGGGCTGGTAGTAACCCATAAAATTTTGCAAATATTATATCAAGCATTGTAATAGGTGAAGACCCTGAATTAGGATATACTATTTTACAGAATAAAAGATTAAAGGAAACAGAAAATTTGTCACTAACGAGCTAGAAAGGAATAAAAGAATTTTCTCAACACTATTTGTATAATGCTACTACTGCCAAGCAAGGCTATAACCAAGGTATAGTTGAAAGATACTTTAATAAATTACCACATCCGTTAGGTTCTATGATATTCGAAGAATATAAAAAGAAAACTAATGGTAAAGAATATAATATCTCTCAGGCTATAACATTTGTTTTCAAACAGTTAAGAAAAATATGCACGAACATATAAGCCCAAAGATCAGTGAAACAATCAGATTATAATTTCTGCAATAAAATAGTTCAAATACCATTGACATATGGAGAAGAGAGATCTAGAAACAAAAAATATCCTAAGAATTATAAGAAAGGAAATGTAAGAACAAAGAAACATTATTTTCTAAGAAGATCAGACAATAGAGCCCCTTTTCTACACTAAGAGAAGTTGGAAGACTTGATAGTGCAATGAAGCCTTAAATATGGGTCTTGGTGATAATGGCTACGCAATTAAAGAACTAATGAGATTTATCGAGATGACAAGCAGGGAATTTATATTCGAGGATGCTACACGGAACGGAGGAGTCCCCAATTACAAATGTAGATGGCTTCAAACTCAAAGGAGGTTTAAATTCTTTTATATATTGAATTTAAGTATAGTAAAAGTCATACTATAAAGGGGGGCACAACGCTTAAGCTAATATGTGCTACCAACTGCTCAGACAACCACAAACATCCTCAGATTCATAGCCAAGACAGTCTACACTTCACTATTACCCTTGCTATCTTGCATGGTGCGAGCTCCGGCTCGCCCGACCCCTTGGGCATGGGCTCTGGCTCACCCGACCCTTTGGTCGCGGGCTCTGTCTCACCCAACCCCAAGGTCGCGGGCTCCGGCTCACTCGATCCCAAGATCGCAGGCTCTGGATCGCTCGACCCTTTGGTCGCGGGCTCTAGCTCGCCCGACCCCAAGGTCACGGGCTCTGTCTCGCCTGACCCTTTGGTCGTGGGCTCCGTCTCACCCGACCCCAAGGTCGCGGGCTCTAGCTCGCCTGACCCTTTGGTCGTGTCCTCATCTTGCCTGACTTCTTAGGTGTAGTGTCCGTTGAGGGCTGGGGGTATATATACCTTTCCCTTTCCTCACCAACGGTTATCTACGATTTAAAGTGACCATTGAGAGCTGGGGGTATATATACCTTTCCCCTTCCTTTCCAACGGTAACCAACCGTATCTCTTCTTCCTCACTTCATCACGCCAAAACAGAGCTGGACCTCTCTCTCTCACTCCATTGTTGACCTCAAGCCCCCAAGCAAATCCATTGATTTCCCCATCAATCCTTGAGGGAAAAGGGTCCAAAAC
>PUID01036307.1:10471-20743 GCA_002993905.1 Miscanthus sacchariflorus | reverse complement strand
TCAACTCTTATAACCTAATGCATCAAACATAAAGGACTCAAGTGATATTTTGTAAAACATAGGAGACTTATAATGCTCCGGGGCTTGCCTTTGAGGAAAGAGGTTGGCCAGTGGTCAGGGCACTCAAGGAGGTCCTCAAGAGTTTGCTCCTCTTCTCCTAGAGCTATGGCCTGAGGCATCTCCTGTTGATCCTCCTCTTCTTCTTCGTTGAACTCCAGAAGAGTTATCCCTTCGGACGATCCTATATGCATGAGTATGAAATAAGATATCACGAATGCGTATATAATGACATGTATAATATGATATGATGTGATGAATGCATCCGCATTAGTGTTTTCAATAGTATTGCATTAAATTGATAACAAGTTACATTTTCTTTTACTGAGTAGGTGCATATCTCTTCTCTAGTAACTAAAACAAACACTTATGTGAATCATTCTCTGGACTACAAGACAACAGCCACTTGTGTTGACCATAACTTGATTTATAGATATCCAAATAATATGGTTGTGGACATTCTAGAAAGCTAATGAAATTTCCTACAACTTTGTTTTAATCATCTCAAAGTGATTCGAAGTTATCTAGGTCAACCAATTCAATTATTCAGATTTGTCCAGAGATAAAGCATTTCTGACAGCAGAATTCTAACAGCTATAATTCTTAAGCCATAAAGCCTATGTGTATGAAAATTTAACACAAGGTAGATAAGTTAGTTATCTACAACTTTGATATTAACCATCTTTACAGAAAAGATAATTATCATCATGAAATCATCACCAAAACCAAAACTATACATGCAGTCATCTAGTTGAATTATAAGGCAATAATTAACTAGTTGCATACAACCAATTACTTCTAAGCCTCACTAATAACATCAACAGATCATATGCATCACAAAGCACCACAGAAAATATCTTGGTTAAATATAACTAATTTATTTATATCCATTTATTAATTTCCTTATATAATTAGGTGATTTAAAGGATAAATATTTCCAAAGCTCAATAACTTCTGAGAAAATTATAGTAGTCTACAAATGACCTTAATAGTATACTGTACAAATTTCATGCCAATTGGATAAGTATAGCTACCTTTACAAAAATGACAAGTTACATTGGCTTATTTTAGCAAAAATAGTTTAGCATAGTAAAAAGTGTCAAGCAACAAATTTAATATTTTTCTTACTTTCCTCCTAGCATAAGAATACTGTGTAAAAATTTGTATGATCATATGTGATGTATTTGTACCCCAATTAATTTCACTAGAAACAAGCAATTAATTAGGATTAAATATGAAGACCATATCTCAAGTATGCTTACTGCAAGTTTACCATTTTTCCTAGCTAGAGCATGTCAACACAAGATGAGAAAAATTGGAATCACAATTTTTGCACTTTCCTAGCTCAAGATATGTATTTTACAAATTTGAAACAAGTTAAAAAAACACTTATCTAGCTCAATTTAATTCTCCAAGAAAAATACTCCAAACAGTAGTTTTCATATTTTTATCAAATGCTACACTTCATGAGGAACCCAACAAAATTTGGTTCACCAAAATTGGACACTCCTAGCTTGAGATATAAGTTTTTGAAGTTTGCATGTAAATCTAGAAAAATAAATCAAGAATATCACATTTGAATTAGACTTCACGGCTAAATGCACCCGGTCCATGCACCCAGAGACGCTAACAACTAGACCTTGCAATCAGCGTGGCCCCACGTGTCAGTCACACAGAACAGAGCACGGTGGTTGACCAGCCATAGCTCATCGCCGGCGAGGTCACCGGTGGTGATGTCACCACCGATGGCTTCGCCTCGATGTCCCGCATCGATGGGTGCGCTTGGTTGGTCCAAAGACTCATCGGAGTAGGCTCGACGGTGGCCATGGTGGATGGCGGAGCTATGCGGCGGTGCTCCGAAGAGCTTCGGCCACGGCGAGCTCAGACGAGACTCACTACATCTACACGGTGACCTAGGAAAGCTACAAGGCGTAGGTTAGGGTTTGAGGTGGCGCTGGCGAGCTTGGCCGCATGCATGGCACTAGGGTAGCAAGAGCGTGGCGGTAGAAGGCCGCGTTCTGCTCCGATGAGGCCTGCAATGGCCTTAAGGTCTTGCCGTGAGCTAGACCTAACTTCATCCTAACCCTAACATGCAAAAGGAGAAAGGGAGAGCGAACGACAGCGAGCTCGAACCTACGGCAGCAATGGTGGCCATGCACGGCGCGCACGTGCGTTCCGGTAGGGATGCGGCGGTAGAGGTTAAATGGGTCATGGCTTGAGCATCTATGGCCTATAGGGAGGGCGAAACCAAAGGGATAGAGATGGGAGGGGCTCTAGTTGAGGCCGACCATGGTGAGCTCAAAGCTCGGTGGTGCTCCGGCGATGGCTGCGATGGTGGAAAGGAACCGTAGGCCTTTATCTTGGCTCGAATGAAGGCACGAGTAGGTCGGGGAGGTGGGGAAGGTTATGGCGGAGTTGCTGGCGAGAGCTATGGGATGGCAGTGCTACAGTGGCGGTGAGCTTGTGCGGCGGCGGTGCGGCTGTGGCGATGGCGGCGCGGCTCCGCTCGGCGAGTAGCAAGAGCAAGTGAGGTAGGGCGAGTGGGAGCAAATGGAGGTGAACAGCAAAGGCGCATGCCTTTTCTCCCCGGGCTGGCCTGACCGACCGGGCCGACGCCGGTGTACAGCCACCACGTGGCAGCCGTAGCCTATGGACGGTCGGCCATGGTGCTGTGCGCATCCACGTGATCAGAGTCATGAACGAAGCCTAACAGCGCTGCTTCGTGGTGATATTACTCCAAATCCGTTCGTCCATTGCAAAAACTTTATTAACCAAAGTTGTAGAACTACATGTAATCAACAAATTTTCTTTAGGAAGCATCCCCTAATTTGCAATGGTTAGCCAGTTACAATGCTCCCAAGTGAGGTACATTGAAACTAAAAAGAACATTATGACTTAGAAAATTTTGCAAGTCTCAAAACATCATTTCCTTGCTACTTTGGAGCTATTTTTGAACATGTTAGGCACGGAATTAGGTCTTAACCCAAAAATAAAATTGGTTACCCTAGTCAAGTACTATAACTTTTATTTAGGTCACACAGCCATGTAAACAATCTAAGCTACTGTTCAACTTTGGTCAAACTAGTATCAAGAAAATGGCATTTCAAATGAAACCAACACTTGGAAGCAAATTTGGCCTATGTCATGAATACAAACATTGTTCCATTTTTCATTCTAGATGTGTCTAAGGTGTTTCATGACCTCCCAACCATTTCATACATTGGTCATACAAGATTGCAAGCATAAGCATATATATAAAATCAACATTTCATGTGATAATGTATAAGAATGAGATGAAATTTCGTATGCTCATGTTCATGAATGCTTGGATGATGCTTGTGCCCATAAAATGCAGATGCCAAATGCAATGCTTAACACTGGGGTGTTACATTGCTGTTACAATGTAGCTATGCCGATTAAAGAGTCGATGATTACAACAGGGGATATTGCTAGCTATTTATATCCAGGATCAACTTGCCCTACAAGCTAAGGAATCATGCCCAAATCAGAGTCCTGGCACAATCCGAAGATATCCTTCCTTGAATAGGGTCGTCGTGGGCCTTCGTGTCATCTCTGATCCGAAGTCAGTAGTCGGCAATATGGAAGTCGGGGTACCCGAGGTTATGGCATCGAAAAATTATATATATATATATATATATATATATATTGAAGGGAGGGAGTATTATCAATTATGTTATCTGCATGGAGACAAACAAAGGAGTAGAGTTGCCTTGTCATCTAAACGAGTCTGAATTAAATACACTTCACGCCCATGTTATACACTGTTGTATAATAAAAAGCTTGAATCTGACTAGTCGTCTTTAGGCTTGTAAGGAGAGCTAACTAGTTGACTAACTTTAATTGTGAATACTTTTTGGAAACAAACTTAACCTTTCTTTCAAAACACGATACAGACACATTATGTTAGGGGCTTAGAGCATGTTCAACCCACGGACACGGGTCTGTCTGTAAGTTCTTGAAATTTACAACATAGACCGCTCGTACAACCCATATACATGAGCTGTCTTTTTGCTGTCTACAAGTGGTTTAATGCTTGCATGTAGCCATAATCAATTATGAATATCATTTCTATACATCACTGTGTTGCTAGTTGATACAAATAGATCAAACATAAATACCTTAAAAATATGATTGCAAATTTGTGTTGCTGTTCAAACATAAATGTTGGGAAAATGATTCCCAGCAGGGTGGAGCAATAGGGGACTTTGCCTGGGTGGAGGCCCCGGGCGAAGGTTAGTAGGTAAGTGGGCCTAGATGCAATTAGGGTTTCATAAATGTACTCACCAACCTTCCATACATAGGATCTGGTCCTCCTTTTATAGGGCACCGTTCGCTGCTACCCTATTTTACATTTTTGCCTTATGACAGCTATGGCACATTCCTAGAATATCCCCATATTAGTACAAGCCCCCAAGGGCATCCTGGGTCTCTTCCTCTTGTATCGCCTTTGCTTCTTGGGCCTTAGCCGTTGGCCTGTGGGAGGCCCATCTCTGGCCTAGGGCCATGGCACCATAAGAGCTCTCTTCTCGTTTACGGGGATTGCCTGGCCTCTGCCCAAATCGCTTCAGCCTCTGCCTTGGCCCTGTGTCATTCACCTTGAATGTCCTCTGGATACCTTCAGTGCTATGGCTGGGCCTCCGCCTTGCTAGCGACCGGAGGTGAAGGTTTGGCGCTGTGCTTGGGCCTCCGCCTTGCCAGTGACCAGAGGCAAAGGTTCAGTGCTGCGCTTGGGCCTCTGTCTTGCCAGCAACCAAAGGTGAAGGCTCCTCTCGATACCCCTGCATGTCATCATAACACATAAATAGTTGACATCAATCTGTATTGACCTCCGCAACTCATGCGTTCATGCCCCAACAGTTCCCCCCTTGAGGGTGTGGTCCGATGCGAGCGGGACGTGAACCTCAAATTTCTTGTTTGTTGATGAGTTGCGGAGGATTTCCCCCTTTCCTCTCTAGGACGCCCGTATCAGACCATTGCGGATGTGACGTGTTAGTCTTTTACTTGTTGCGGTGGCTCTAGAACCGATGTGCCTGTGAATAGTCATGACCATTGTTGTTTGGAAGCTGAGGCATCCACCCGTGGCCTATATAAAGGGGAGTCGGTGGGAGGCTCCTTCCCTCCTCTCATAACCAGCAGTCGCTTTCCCTTCTTTCTAGCTCTTCCTCACCATGTTACTCTCTCGCTTTACGGTCATGCCCAAGGTTTTCTTGCGCCACTGTTGCTTCTTTATTTTTCTCTAGCCTTCGGAGGTGGCTTTGCCTTCTAGTTCAGACCTCCGCTGGCCTTCTTTTAGCAGTCCTTGTTCCCGCTTAGTTGGTGTGAGGGACACCGGCTGGTCGAAGAGGTTTGAGGAGTGCATGTCTGCATCTTTGGAGGCTCAAGAAGATCTTGAGAATATTGAAGCTTCTGTTGGGGATCTAGTTCCTATTTCTCAGAAGGGGAAGGAGAAGGAGAAGGTTTTTATGGCGAAGTCATGGGATTTTGGATCTTCACTTATGACGGAGGGTGCCATCAAACTTCTTGAGGAGGAGAAGTGCTTTTCAGCAGGGAAGACTCGGGTTCGTCGTGGTGAGACAGTTCCGTGTCCGAAGCCTAATGAAGCTGTTGTATTCAAGGACTTCTTTTCTTGCAGCCTTCGCATTCCTCCTATTTACTTCCTCTGCATGGCTCTTTAGATGTTCAAGGTACAACTCCATCCCCTTACCCCTAATGGAATTCTTACTTTGAGCAAGTTCTGCTATGCCTGCGAGATATATGGCGCTCCCCCCGATCTGGACACTTTCTGTGCTTATTATGAGCCCCAACGCCAGCCGAAGAAGGTGAAGGTTGATAGGGTGGAGGTTGAGTACCAGTTTGCAAGTTGCGCCATTATGGCGAAGATGGCGTAGAAGGATGGTGGCTTGGAAATATCTTTCACCCAGAAAAATAAGTGGGAGAAGGATTGGGCCCGGTATTGGTTTTATGTACAAACCCCTGGTGTTACCCCCAAGACTAAGCTGAAGGTCAAGTACCCTTTTGCTTCCACTTTGGGGGAGACGAGGCCTGCTACTCGAGTCAGGCCTCCGACTAAAGTTGACGCTGATCGGGCGGCTTATGATGCTGCCTTTGCCAAGGCTTGCCATTTCTTAGGGGGCCGTGACCTCGTAGAGGAAATGGTGGTCTCCAACTCTTGGCCCCTGGGGAAGTATAGGTCGGAAATGAAGCTGGTGAAGTTGAAACTTCCGGTCTTCGACAGCAAGGAGGGCGAGTTCATTCCCTGCTTTAATCTTGAGCGTGCCGAAGACGAAATGGACGATGAATTTGTGAGTACCATGGAGAAGTCTGCTTCTATGATTATTGGGGTGATCTCCAATAAGGAGTACTTGTCCTGCCATGTCATTAGTCGGACTATGCCCCAGTTAAACCGAGTTTTTGAAGAGATGAAGGTGATGTATGGGGATTGTAAGATTCTTGACAAGGTTCTAAATTCCATTGAGGATAAAGCGACGAAGGCCACTAAGTCATCTGCTCCACCCGTCACTATGGCATGGGCTAAGTCAAGGAAGAGGAAGGGTGTTGATGTCCCGAAGGCTGTTGCAAAGAAGAGGAAGTCTTTGAAGGCTTCCAAAGACTCTACTGCCGAGGAAATGGCAAAGAGTGGTTACGATGGTTCTGCTATAGCACAAGCGAGTGCGGAGGCTTCTACCACTCTCCTCTCTTCAAATTGTTGGTGGGGCTCACGACATGGCCCCGTTCCCGTCTATGCTTGGCAAGGATTCATCAAGTTCTGAGGAGATTGATGCCGATGAAGTCTCGGCCTCTGCGTTGGGAAGTGAGGAGGTCACGTCCGGCAGACTTGGTAGGTCTGTGAAGACTCCTCGCTTGGAGCAGTCAGATGCAGAGTCTGATGAGCATCCATCCTCTGCTTGGCATCTGAGTCCTACACCAGTAGGTACGCCTCCGTGTGCCATAGGGGATGCAACGGTGGGTGGTGCTCAAGGTGCTTTGTATCTAAGTGAGTGTCTCTTCTTGTTCTTTTGCTTTATTGGGATTCTTTCTCCTTTCCTTTGCGTTTCTTTGACAGTTGCTTGTCTAAAGTCTACAAGTGACCTAACGAAGGCCATTGCGGACCCTGCGGAGGGCGTGGTTCTCGACCTTGCCCGGTTGGGCTTGGATGCCCCCCTAAGCTGGCACTGCCTTTTGGACCAGGTGGTCCTTCGGTGTCCGGTCATTCTGGTAGTGAAGGTTTATTTTGATTTTTTTGGCATTTATCAGTCTTTGCTTTTACCTATTTTTGGTTTCGTAATTTTATGTTTGACTTTTGTAGGAGGGGGCTCCTCTGATATAATAAGTCGGTGGGCAGAGGCTCTTGAGAATCTCGATAGGGACATAGGAGGTTACTTTAGTACCTTTTTCGGTACTAGTTCTTTTTTCCTATTCTTAATTTGCATATATTATTTTTCCCTCGTAGGTTGGTTGCGCCATCACTTGAAGACGGTGGACTACTTTAAGCTTCTGCGTTATAATCTGGAACAACAGTGTGTGGTATGTGGCGCTTGCTAATGGTTCCTCTTGCTCTTTCCTTGTCTCTCTGCCTTGTTTTTATTGACTTATGTTTTGTAGAGCCACAATCTTGCGGAGGCCCTAAAGGAGTGTGGTACATAGGAGGTCATGGATCATGACTCAGCTATCAAAGCTCTTAAGAAGAAGCTCGAGACTGTTGAAGCTGAGAAGAAACAGCCCGTGGAGGAGGTCACGGGTCTCTGCGCGTCCGAGATTAATTTTGATGAGTTAAAGGAGAAAGTGGAGTCTCTGAGCAAGGCCCTGGAAGGTGTGAAGGCCACAGAGCAGCTGGCTGCCTAGCGAGCTCTGAAGGCCAATGAGACCATCGAGAGTCTTCACAAGGAGGTGAACGCAGAGAGGGAGTCTAGCGTAGCCCTGGGCACTCAAGTGAATATGCTAACCAAGCGCTTGGAAGATGCCAAAGCTGTTGGACTTGTGGCAGCTGAGCTTTATGCTAACACGCTTGGCCAATTTGGGGGTGTTACCTCTTCGCTACCCCCCGATCCTTCGGCGTACAACATCTTCTCTTGGATGATGTCCAACTTTGCCAAGCTTCTAGATTTTGTTGGAGGGGCTGTTGACTTTGGGGCTCTTTCTGCTACTACGAACCTATCCAAGATGCTGACCCAGTTAGGCTGTTCGCACGTCAGAGGCCTTAAAGAGAAGAAGGATATTGAGAACTTCCCGGGGGATTTTGAAATCAGTGTAGAATTTCATGAAGTCTTTCTGGGCTAAGTTTGGTCGGGGTGACACTCGGTCGATGGCGGAGGCCTGGCATGCTACGGTTAGCCCCTTTTTCCTTTGGCTAAACTTGGCTTGTAGATTTTTGCTGTTTTCTATTTCATTTGTTTTATGCTTATGGCCTCTATGCTATTTTAGGAGTTGCAAAAGGCGAAGGCTAAACGTGTCGCTATGGAAGCGCGGACCTCTAAGTCTGGCGAGGCGGCGGCCCTGAAGGCTCCATCTATCGACGCTGATGCCTAGAAGCCCGGGGAGGCTACCTCTACCCTCGCTGATCTGGAGGTGTAGTGTTTAGGCTTTTGGCGGCCAGTCTTATTTGTAGTTGAAGGTGATGGATCGCCTTTTTGTGTATATTGTTCTTTTTTGCTATTTTAAGCTGGCATCTTCGCCAGTTAGGTCATACTTGTAAATTATCCCTGCGCAAGTTTCCTCCTTTAGGCCTCTGCAGGACGTGCTACCTTTAACTATGTTTCAAGAAGGTGTTTATGTCAGTAGTGAGCTATGGGAGTATTGGCATGACACTTTTCCAAGACCCTCTATTTTTGAAATGTTTGCCTTCGTAATCTATGATATTGATAATGAATGTGCGTAATTTGATAGATCTCTTGCTTGGCGAGGGCCTCGCCCTCTTGATTAGTTGATGAGCTTGAGTTATGTTAATTGGAGGACCTTCGCTCCTTTTGTAATATTTCTTAGTGTTTTTACCGGGCTTGACAGCCTTTGTGTTTTGCCCTTCGTTGCTTTTGGGTTTTTGTATAATTTTGAGTTTTATCAACTTTGTTGGTTGCGCTACGAAGGTGCTTGTTGTAGGCTGTATGAACTTTATGAATAAAGTTGTAATTCAATGTCCACCTTGGACACTTGTTTGATTGTAGAATATAGTTACAATTGTAGTTTTGGCCGAAGAGTTCTAGATGATGGCGCTTATTTTCTTACTCTTGCCTCCGTTTCTCTCTTCTCTAGTTGCCGTTGGGGACGAGCTTGCACATCCGCGCAGAAGAGTTTAGGTGCTGGCCTTCAACCTTAAGTCCCTTGTGGCGGCTCCGGCACTTATTTTCTTCCTTTGGCCTCCACTTCTTTGTTGTTTGGCTGTTGCTAGCAAGGTTCTAGTGTGTCGACGTGGAAAAGCTAAGGTGCTCATGTTTGATCTTGAAGCTGTTGCGAAGGCTTAGACCCAATTTGAGCCTTCTTCAGAAGCCATTAAACTCATGCTCAAACTTTGCCTTCGCCTGCGCCTAGAAGAGTGTGGTTTTGCCTTCGGGCTTCCTGAATCAGCTACGCTCCCATCTAACATGGTTGATGCTTCACACTACCAATTGGTGTCTTCGGTTGCGGGGGGATGCTATGAGTCTTTGTGCAATACCCTCCCGCAACCTCTGAGACTGACTGGTTCCTAGCGAGCTTTAGCTGCACAACACCCATTGGGGGCTATACAACACTCTGTGGTGGATGCATACAACCTGTCCATGTCCTTCATCGGGCTGTGCAGGCTGCTATAGCTACGAGTCTTCGCATGATATCTTTTGGCTCTCATATTGTTGACATTTCTAAACATCGTTACTAAGAACAAGGTTATGAATTTAATCTCTAGCAATGACGCCAGAAATGCTGGTAGGTAATTACTTGTGACTTGAAAGAATAAATAAATATATGAAAGAGATCTGCAAGCGAACAGATAATATACCATTGTAGCACTTCACCCGGGAGTATTTCAGGTATCATTATTTATATTTTTACCACAAGGAAGGTCTGACATGGACATGTATTGATAACTTATACTATTGATGGAGAAGTAAACCATAACCAATATTCTACTCACATTAGGGGTAAGTCATAGGATAATATATATATATATATGATAAGTATTGATCAATGATAAATCACTCAAAGTACTCCTTTCTATGGCATTAG
>PUID01036304.1:16519-27095 GCA_002993905.1 Miscanthus sacchariflorus | reverse complement strand
CCGTCGAGGCGTCCGACGGGTGGCGCGTCGCGCGGCGCCACGATCCGGCGCTGGAGCTGGAGGACGCGGACAACCGGCGGGCGCGGGCGTCGCAGGAGGCCTACCGGGAGCTTGGCCAGGCCATGGGCTCCCTCAACCGCATCTTCGCCTGCGGCACCAACGACAACACGCCGTCCGCAGGGCCTGCGGCTGCTGATGCGGCACTTCGCGAGTTCGCGACGTGCGCGTGCAAGGTCGCGCCGAGTGGCTGCGCGCGGTGCAAGCGCATGCTGCAGCTCTTCCGCCTCCACGCCTCCGTGTGTGACCAGCCGGAGCAGGACCAACCGTGCCGCGTGCCGCTCTTGTGCGGCAATGGTGGCAGGCTGAGTAGCGGCGGCGGGGGCACGTGCACGGCTGCGCACCGNACGGTGGCAGGCTGAGTAGCGGCGGCGGGGGCGCGTGCACGGCTGCGCACCGAGCGAAGGCACCGTGGCGGCGGCGCTCGGTTGGGAGCTCATCCTCACAGCAGCCGCATGCGGAAAGGGAGGCGGCCACGGCTCGATGGCAGCGGCGCGCATCCGTGTGGCGGCGGCTCGAGGTGCCAACCGCGCTGCCGTGCTCTTCCCGGCCATCCGTTCCCCTCGCGTTCCTCTTCTTGAGAAGGAAGAAGGTGCTGTGTCACTGACAGCTTGGCCTCACCGGAAGAGAGAAAGAAGGAAGAGGACATGGTTATGAGAGAAGGATATTTTGGACATTGTCATCGGCCGGATCCACATGTCAGGTCTGTCAAACGGTGGAAACCTAACAGAAGGGGACGGAACGGCGTGGAAGGCAAAAAAAATGTTTGGCGCAATAGTACCTAGGTGTGTCCGAACTTTTTAGTGGCTTGTAGGTCAGGACTATCTTTTATAATGGCACACAGATAAAAGCCTCAAAGATTACGACTAGTCCCAATCCTAAGATTTTCATAGCCTGTTTTTTTAACCATTTTCATAGCCTGTTTGATCCATAGACAAACTAGGAGCTAAAAAAAATAGTTTAATCTATTCAAACAAATTGAGGAGCTCAAAGAAATTAATTTTTAAGATAAACTTTTAACTAGTTGTTAGTCTAAAAAGTCTAAAAAGGCCACTATAAATACTAAAGCACCTTGGTTAATGGGAACTCAAATGTTACAAATAAGTCTCAGAAAGGTACATTCAAATAGTTCTCAAAGTTATAGTTTAAACGAAAGCAAACACTTAAACCATGCCAAAAGATATTGATGGATCCCGAGATCCATAAAAATCAAAGCACACTTGTTCATGCCATAAGCTAAGTTGCGTGTAGACACGACCGAAAGGATCAATATGGTGTAGAGACCATGACGGCTCAAAGGGGGTGAACTACATAGCTTAAAAACTACTTCTAAAACTAAGGCCTCTAATTTTCTCCTAGTCAAAACATATGTAAAAAATAAACTATCTAGATGTGCAACTAAGGTTTCTGTTAGGTGTGTTGCTATCTCTAACGCAAATAAGTTATGCAATCTAGGTTCCAATCCTATAAACTAGCCTATCAAACTAAGCTAGAAAGGTAAGCACGCAACCAAGGTACATAATATAAATGCGGAAGCTAAGTGTGGTAGAGATGCAAACTCCCATCGACGACTTTGGTGTTTTTACCGAGATATCGAGAAGCTCCTCGCTTTCCCTAGTCCTTGTGGGAGCCCTCGCAAGGACTGAGCTCTCGGTTGGGTAACTCTGTGGATAGCCTTTGGGCCTTCCCCATGCGCAAGTGGTGGTCTTCGAGATGGCCCCTCCCGGGTCGCTCTCCGCCATCTTCACTATCGAGATTTTCGACAAAACCATCACGGGCCTCGTTCCCTCCGATACATGGTGACAGCCACACCATAAAACACGGTTGGTGTGATCTCGGAAGACTATATAAGCCCTCTGGTGTATTGAAAGTGCATCTAGCCCTTTAGTGGATTTTGGATGATTGAACGACAACGTGATTAAAGGTCTAACCTATTTACTAAGTGTTGGACAGGAAAATGATTATCTCACAGGTACTTGATAAAAGCCAAAATGATGTGTTGTTGTATAAATAATTGAGTTCAAACACAAGACAACAATGCAAATGTAATTCATGCAAGGCTTATGTATTGTGAGATTTCTTTGATTTATGAGAAAGCAAGCATGTTGAGAATTGATTAATGAGACATGAGGGATTGCATATGGAATGGTCTCTTATTTGAAGCTTGCTACATTAAAATGAAAAGACTACTATACAAATGAATGAGTGATTCAACACAAAATGTGACTTGATAGCTTGAGATGGTGAATATAGCAAGGAAAGGCTTCGAGGTACTAAGCAAGGGTGAAGGGCAAGCGACGGCTTGGCGCCCAAAGAACCTAGCTAAGGTGAAGAAGAAAGTACTTACATTTAGTTGAGATACTAATCAAACCATGATGGTCACATTAAAGTGGAGGATCAAATAATTTATTGGATAAATTGTTAAAAGTGACTTGATACATTTGAAATTATTTCTCATGTATTGAATGGAATCAAGTCGCATGCTCAAGATGGCTATGCTCAAGAAGAAAATCAAAAGTTTGACATGGTGACACCCTCACTTGATGAAGATTGAGAGCTATGGCATTTGGTCTTAAAGGAAATCAACTCAAGCGTTTCAAACTCCATTTTTCATTTGATCTTGAGTTAATAGGTATGATGTACTATCAAGAGGGATGCATCATGTTGATAGATGATTATTCATAAGTGCACAAGCCAACCATGTGAGGTATGAGTGAAAAAGAGACACAAGTGCTAAATCAGCCTGCTATGGCTAAGAATACCGGACATGTCCGGTATGCGTACCGGATGTGTCTGATATTGGCCTAGCCACAACAACTTCTTTGGTGTTCTCGGTTTGGTTCGTCGAAAGTTCCGGCAATCATCGGGAGTTCCGACGTCTCACGCGCGCTTCTAACTTGGTAACGTTGGCGCTGTGCTGGTGATTCCAATGGCTAGTTTTTGAGTGGGGTCTATAAATACCCCCAAGCCTACAACTTTGGAGGCTGCTGATTCTACTAACTTTCTTACACGTTTTTTTAGCCTTGAGAACACTCTCCAAACCTCTCTTAGTGTGTGATTGATCGAATTTGCAAAATCCAACTTGTGGATTGAGTGAAATTGAAAATTGAGAGCAAGCCACCACTTGAGCACTTGTGGATATTTGTCGATCTCGTGATTTGCATTTGTTACTCTTGGACTTTTCGGTCCTAGACGGCTAGGCGTCGCCAGTGAGCACCCAAGAGATTGTGGTGTGCCTAGGAAGTTTGTAACGGTTGATTCCACTGCCGCAAGAGAACGGATCAACTAGTGGAAGGAGGAAAATGAGTTAGAAAAGACTCTGGCTAGAGTGACCTTTATGGGTCCTCTAGAGCTGACCTTTGTTGGGTCACTTGCAGCCCCCTCAACGAAGAGTAGGACTTGACGGAGTTCAAACTTGGGTAAAACAAATACCGTGTCTCAATTCCTTCTCATTTGGTATTTATGATCTGTGTGTTGCTTGAGCTTGTGAACAGGTTGCTAGTGAGTGCCTGCAACTTGGTGTGAAAGGAGAAATCGAAAGGAGCAAGTTGGGAGCTAGACCACAGAATTCGTGAATACCGGACATGTCCGGTATACATACCGGACATGTCTGATGTTAGGCCTAGCGCCAAATTTATTTATTCTTCGCACTAATCTTTGTGTTGCAGGACCTTAGCTTCTAGGCTTGTTTAGTATATTTCATACACTCTTTGTGGTTAACCCGTGAGGGGTTTCTTTCTCTGATTGCTATACTAATCGTTTCCACATTTGAATGTGTTAATTTTTAGAAACGCCTGTTCACTCCCCCTCTAGGTGACATCCTCGGTCCTTTCATGTACAACAATGGTGCGCGTAGCACTGAGTGCTAAGAGGTATGCAAACCTCACTAATCACTAGGCCTATACCTAGATTTCTAACCCTTTCGCAAATTTTGAGATAGACTCAGAAATTCTGAGGATTATAGAAACAGCCCGCCAAACTTTATTTTCCAAGCCTTTTCAAATGTGCTCAACTCCACCGAGTGTTCCAACATATCAAGTGTGCGAGTTAGCATTTTTCAGTCATTTTGAAAGACCTTTCTATTGCACATCACCATATCACTAAGCGCAATGCATATGCACATGAGTCTCACACTTAGTGGCACTAGATAACTGTTGTAACTAAAAGATTTCCTCTCTTTATAGTATGACTATCTATCATGAACCCGGTCAAGCACTTCTCAACACAACCTTAGACCGGTGAAATGAAATGCCCTACAAGTCATACCTTTGCCTCATGCATTCCATTTCATCTCCTCCAAATGCTACACAAGCATCAACCTCCATCAAGCCACTTGTAATCAATACAAATCAACCCTTGGCATGATCTCTTGTAGATGATATGATCCACTTCATGTCATCACATGACCTTATTGGTTCATCGATCGCAACTCCACTTTGCTCTTCACCGTTGCACCCGGTCCATCAGCACTAAGTCCTTGCTCTAGCTTCACCACCACATGGTCCATCGCACCCGAGTCTCTGACTTGTCCTTCACACTAGCAACCCAATCCTTCTTAGCCAAGCCATGTCTCTTGATCTTCTCCACCTAACCACATGATACCATGTCATGTCTTATATGCAATGAGCTCCTTCAATCAATAATTATTTGAGCACTATCAACAACTCCACGCCATTTCACCACCGTGGCACATGTTGCTCACACTAGTGTGCCTATGGACTAATCACTTGTGTATCTCATATCAAACACATATTAGTCCACCTAAGTTGTCACTCAATTACCAAAACCAAATTATGGGCTTTCAATCTCCCTCTCTAGTTTGCCATCTCTACTCTATGAGGTGTAGCACCTCTGGGTTAACCTTTTTACATGAAATAAGGATGAAAGTGTAAAAAAGGTGCTACGCATATATGCAGGCATGTTTCAAGTGTGGAGCTAGACCATATAAGCAAATTTTGGATGTTGGGTCTTATAGATGGTATTCAAAGCATCAACCCTTGCTACTTGTGCTTATGGATGGGTGTACTAAGGGGTGGTCCTCGACATCTAATGCGTATGAAGTGAGCAGCCGAGGGCGTCAGCCCTTAAGGGGGAGTGAATGCAACACCCTAGCCCATTAGTAGCCTATAGTAGTTATGAAGTTGGCACATGTGGCCCATGAGACATATGTGTGGTTGTGGTTGGTGGGTTTAGTACCACCTTGAAAGTTTAGGAGGGTGAGGGCAGCTTATAATCCTTATCATTCCAAATGTAGCACCTTCAAGTTAACCCTTTTACATGAAGCAAGGACAAAAGCGTAAGCGAGGTGCTACGCATATGTAGGCCCAGCCTGTTCCAAGTGCAGAGCTAGGCCATATAAGCAGATTTTGGATGTAGGGTGTTACAGTCTTACTATTGAGCTTCCAACCAAATCATCGTGGGCCTTGTTCCCTCTGGTGGTACATGGTGGCAACCACATGACAAACATGGTTGGTGTGGTCACGCAAGATTACAAGCCCTTCTGATGTACAACAATGGTGCATGTAAGCACCAAGTAAGCAAGAGGTATGCAAACATCACTAACACTAGGCCTAAACCTAGCAAGCGTTTTTAGCAATGGTGTAACTAGCCTAAGCACTTTGGAAAAGCACCTACACTAATCACCATGTGATATTTAAGCACTATGTATAACAAGAGCTCTAAAATGGAGTAGCAACTCCTTATATATGTTTCCCAACTCCTATACACCCCAAATGGCTGCTTGGGGTGCTATTTATAGCCCTCAACTCAAAACTAGCCATCTTTCCTTAGATCCTACGCTCAGTATGACCTAACAGTCCAATCGCCATGCGTGGCGGTGCAACCGTAAGGAGCTCCAATGGCTACTTCAATGTTCACTTTTAGCCAGTGGTCACTACAAGAAATCTAGGCTTCTATGACGATTGCCAGAGCACATGTCTCTCATAAACAGAGGTTGTTTATGATAACTGTTCATAGGATGACAATTGTTTATGACCAAGCTATCTCTGTCATAAACATCACCATAGTATACTCTGCATTGGATTTGCGACGAAAGACCGATGACAATAGTTGATCGTCTTAGAATTAATACAGATCTATTATAATTTTTTACTCAAACAAAC
Source organism: Miscanthus sacchariflorus (assembly GCA_002993905.1). Classification (NCBI taxonomy): domain Eukaryota; kingdom Viridiplantae; phylum Streptophyta; class Magnoliopsida; order Poales; family Poaceae; genus Miscanthus; species Miscanthus sacchariflorus. The sequence continues at coordinate 20,916 of PUID01036304.1, read as the reverse complement.
TTGGATAAAGAAATGATCAAAACTAAAGTTCTAGTTACCAATGAGTTCTACAACTTTGTTTTTGATGACTTTCTTATTTGAAATCATATACTCTCCCAAAATATTGTTCGAAGTTCTCATATTTTGAAATTCAAATTTTAAATTGTTCAAACAAAGTCGGAACTAGAAATGACCAAAACAAAAGTTCTACATCTTGATCAGTTCTACAACTTTGGTGTTGATGACTTTTTCATTTGAAAACATTTTTATCTCTAAATTCTATTTGAAGTTCTCGTATTTTGAAATTCAAATTTCAAATTAGTCAAACAAAGTTGGATGGGGAAATGTTCAAAATAAAAGTTGTAGACCTCGATGAGTTCTACAACTTTTTTGTTGAACATATTTTCATTTAAAATTATTTAACATCAAAAAATTCTGTTTGAAGTTTTCATATTTTGAAATTTAAAACTTGAATTGTCCAAACAAAGTCGGACGGTGAAATGACCAAAATAAAAGTTGTATATGTCGATGAGTTCTACAACTTTGTTGTTGATAACTTTTTCATTTGAAATCATTTAATATCCTAAAATTTTGCTCGAAATTATTGTATTTTGAAATTCAAAATTTGAATTGTTTAAACAAAGTCAAATGGAGAAATGACCAAAACAAAAGATATAGATCTTGATGATTTCTACAACTTTGTTGTTGATGACCTTTTAATGTGAATTCATTTAATATCTCAATTTTGTTCGAAGTTCTCATATTTTGAAATTCAAAAATTGAAATTGTTGGGCCAGATTTGGGCCTATTCTCATCCTTGACCTACTGCAGTTTTTTCCATTATTAAGTGAATAAAGAAGACACATTGTGAAGGTTTAAACGAACATTTTTTTTGGAAAAATGACCAAAACAAAAGTTGTAGATCTCAATGAGTTCTACAACTTTGTTGTTGATGACATTTTTTATTTAAAATTATTTACTATATCAAAATCCTATTCAAAGTTTTATATTTCCAAATTCAAATTTTGAATTGTTCAAACAAAGTTGGATGTACAAATGACCAAAACAAAGTGGTAGATCTCAACAAGTTCTACAACTTCGTTAATGACATCTTTTCCATTTAAAAAAACTTACTATCCTAAAATTATGTTCGAAGTTCTTATATTTTAAAATTTAAATTTTAAATTGTTCAAACAAAGTAGGATGAAGAAATGGCCAACATAAAAGTTATATATCTCGATGAGTTCTATAACTTTGTTGTTGATGACTTTTTCTTTTAAAATAGTTTACTATCCTAAAACCATTTACTATGCCAAAATGGATACATCTCACACTTTGTTATGTGACTAAATTAGAGATGGTTATATTTGTGAAGGATGTATAGTCCCACTTTATTAACATTACCTAAATTTTTTATAGAATGTTTATGGACCCAAAATATGTTGTTGTGTCAATTTGAAGAATTTTCTGACCAAATTTAGTTATTATTAGAATTATTTGTTGAATTATCATAGAATAAATGTAATAATATATGAAGTTGGTTAGAAAAATCTACAAACTTGAATGACAATAAGATTTTGGTGTACAATCATCCCAATTTTTATGGTGAGCTTATACACCATAGTATGCCCATATACCAATTTTTAGTATTTTCAAACCACTTTACGATATTATTACTTTTTTCTGTCGGAGCCACTAAATTACAAGTTCGAGTAGTTCTTAACAAAAAAACTTACTTTTTCATGGATTTGAGGATGTGAGATCCAATGGAACATGTCTACTTATATATATTTTTATCTAATTTTTTAACATTGTTGTCACATGACATGTAGTTAAGTTTGAAGTTACATTTCAAAACCATGCAGAAATAACTTAAATCTTGGAAAATAGTAAACCAGTTTCATTTTTTAAATATTAAACTTGAGATTATTAGTTTACTATGCATTGATTTGTGCCTAGTAGTGCCTTTTTGGAACGGATGCAAAAAGTATTTGCTCTGATATGTCCATGTGGTGAATATTCATCAATTGTTAGATGAGTACCCATAGACATAATTAATATAGTGCTTGGTATTATTGTTTAACTCTTCTCTATTTCAGCTACACAATTATAACCTATAGTTATTGTTTAACTCTTCTCACATCCTACAATAACATTTTAACGATTTAAGGATCCATGATTACAGAAACACACATTATGTTGTCTGCATGTGACTCTAAATATACTTAAGGATCTAGGAGCCTACATAATAGCCTCTAATTCCCATACCATGTAACCTTTACATGTTGATTAACCATTGCATCAACTAAGATTACTAAAACTTCCTATGCTGTTTTGAATAGCATATTGGACTGCAGTTTTGGATATTGTCTAAAAAATGCTTTGTTCTTGTAATGATAACTCAGTTTGTTTAACATGTTCAGTTTATACCTGATCCATATGTTCTATTTTTATTAAATAGACATAGGGATATAGTCAGAACCATCTCGAACATACGTGATGTTCTGCCTTTTTGGTTAAAAAAAGTATTCGACACAAGCGCATTGCACCATTTTTTATAATTTATTATTTTTTATGACTTACCAGATTGGTGATATTATGGATAAGTTTTGAGTTCTTTTTCACTCTTTGAATTAGCAAGTATAAAAAATAACCATTAATCATTTTCCTCGTTGCCTTGCTTGTGCAGATATATAGGAAAGTAAATAAAGAACACAAAAAGGGGATGGCGGTGATGGTCATTTGGATGGGCTGTTTTAAATGTACATGTCTCTCTTTTTTTGTGATCAGAGAGCCTGTACTATGGGGTCACGGATTTTTCATGATTGTTGTATGTCTATAATATGGGCTGTAATCATGTTCATACATGGGGGTTGCTATAATGAATCATGTTTGTATATGGGCTGCCATAATGGTTGAATTGTACTTTTGTATATGGGTTGTAATTAATGAATCATGTGCTTGTAAATTTTGTGACAAAAATACATGCCAATTTGTAGCTGTGCCAAAATAAATATTTGGGCCAATTGGTCTGATTGAAAATGAAAATAATAATTTTCCTAAAATCAAAACAATAATGAAAAAAGCCATGCTATATGAGCTAAATGTTAATTACCACGTCACCCGCCATGTCATTTGCCACGTCATCTGCCATGTCACCATACACGTGGTGGTATTCTATTTAATATGTTGTGACGAGTTTAGTCCTATCACAAGTCAGTGACAAGAGAACTATTGTCACTATATCAATGACAACATCCTCTGGTTGTCACAGAAGCTGGTTAGTGACCCACCTTCTATGACGACAGTCACTTTCATCACTACATGCAGGCAGTGATAGGAAATAGTCTGTTATTGTCATTATCTAACTATCACAGAGCCTAAAATCCTATAGTGGGTCCTATATGTCATCCAATGTGTTTGGTGTGGTCTAACCGCTATGTGTGGCAGTCCAACCACTGTGCGTGGAAGTCCAACCACACCATGCATGGCGGTCCAACCGTGAGGTGTCCACCAGGAGCCCAAGGTCCTTTCTCTCTTTCTTTCTTTCTCTCTTTCTTTCTTTCTTTCTTCTTCTTCTTCTTCTTCTTCTTCTTCACACTCTAGTATTTTTTGCATAACATTTATCTCCTAACTCTGATTTTGATTACGTTGGACTTTTTGGAAAGCTAATGAAGATCTACAGCTTTGAACTAATATCATATTAATTTGAGAAAATCCAAAATCATGAGACAAGACCAATTCATCCATCTCTTTGTCTCAGCTTCAATTTCATTTGTGTCTTCGCATTTAGGCTTCTAGTTCTAGGTGTCTTAGACTTTCTAGCATGTCTTGTAGGTCTTGAACATAACTTCTAATGTCTTGTTTGATATGTTGATCATCCGGATCATCAGCTTGCCTAAGTCTAAGTCCACCTTATATCCATTTGAACTATACCTTATATACTAGCAAATGACGTTAGTCCAAATGGTCATGTTGATCATCAGACACCAAAATCAAACTTCATGGCCCATAGAGTTGATTTTCCTTACATAAAGCATTAGTCCACTTGTTGTCACTCCATTACCAAAACCAAACTAGGGTTTTTACCAACTCCATCTAGATGATCAATTGCCATTACCATGTGTGGTCAACCATGCGGCCACTTGACCATTGTCCATACTTGAAGCTCCTTTTATCCTCTTTTTTTATGCTTCAAGCCACTTGACTATCATCACACATGACATCCACTCTTGGCTTGAACTCATAGAAGATATGGTCCACTTTGTAGCTTCATATGGCCTTCATAGTCCATCGACCTTAGCCTTACCCACTCTTCAAGGTCGCCTTGGTCCATCTGCACCATCCCTTTACTGGGACTTCACCACCTCTCGATAGTCCATCGTGCCTATAAGGAAAATGGACCCTAGGCCCATTTA
>PUID01036293.1:33205-46403 GCA_002993905.1 Miscanthus sacchariflorus | reverse complement strand
ACCGGCTGCTGCTCTCTCCCTCCACCGCCCACCGGCGCAGGCGCGGGCGTCCCTGGCGCGGCCATTCTTGACGCTTGCACGGGCATGGCCCCCTCGTCTGCTATGTCTGAAGATTTGTAATTTTTCTTAAATTTGGCAACAATTTGTGAACAATTTGACATATATATTGTCTGGTATCTACAATCCATAGAAATAATTTGTAAATTTTTCTAAAAATTTGGGCATATATTTCTTTGAGATCTGTAATTCATAGAATGAGTTGTGATATCCACAAATTACTCACTCTGTCCAATAAATTATACTGAAGAAATCAGTGTAAATATAGTAACAAGATAGTGTAAATATAACTAGATGACAATGTAAGGGCATGGGAAAAATTCAGTTGACAAGAGGAGCCAAAACAACTGAATGTCACATAGACATATAATTTTTTTATCAATGTGTTAAGGCCTATTTGATAATTCTTTTTTGGTGGTACGGGTGACCGAGGTCCATCAAAACATTAGGCGCATTCGTGTTCAAACTCATGTGTTTATTGTATCTTTTATTTCAAATTTTCCTTTTGTATTGTATTACAAAAATATTGTAGATTCTACACTAGACTTTTTATTACTATAATATCATAAAAGCTGGGGCGGATCTATAGGGTATGCCAGGTATGCACGGGCATACCCTGTAGGTCTAGCATGTATAGAGTATATATACGTGTATATTTATTTGTAGTAAAACAGAAAAACTTGCAAAATAACTAACTGAGGCTGCGCCATGCGGCTTGAGGCCTTTTCACTTTCGAGGCCCACGACCTCACCCAGTGACACGGCCTATACCAGCTATGGGCCGGCCTATGGCCACACGACGTCACTTGGAAGGACCACACACGACGGGACTTTATGGTAGGAGTCCATCGATCCAATGCCGTTGGGTCTCAGATCGCCGCCGTCTCCGATCAACGAAGCCGTACACGCGCTCAGGCGAGGCTACGAGGACACGACGTCACCACTAATCATGATTAAGATGGTCAGATTGAGGATCCGCCCCAGCTACTTCGCTGCTGGTCGGCTGCTGTGTGTGCGTGACTAACGTGCTAGGCACAGATCTCGACTGCTAGCTACCGAGACATTCCATCTCCGCTTTTGTCTCTTCTCTTTTTATTTTATGTAAAAACATAACGCCTATTGATATTGCTAGGCAACAGCAATTGTTGATAGGGTATTTTCTACAATGATTTAGTGAAAGCAAAATTAAGAATTTGTTAAGTGGCATTTTTAAGTGAATAAAGATAATATAATCGAAACGTTCACATCCCTTATAAAACAGCAGATAAGTAGTATGATAAGTCTCTTATATACTCTCTTTTATGTTTATATTTGGGACCGTTAATATGACGTTTGAACTATTTATATTAAAATTTATGTCTTTCAGTTTCATACTTATCATGTAATTTAGTGTGTGTATATCAAATTACGTTTAATTTTACAATTATTACCGAATTAAGAAATGGTTTTACCGAATTATATATGAAAAATTTTGGATGGCATACTCTGAGTTCAAATCCTGGATCTGCCACTGCATAAAAGTACTATAACTATAATGCCATAAAAGTCATTTTAGCTGACACCGTGACTCGTGACATTGAATTTGCTCAATAGTGATAAACAATAGTGACAATGTATGTGTCGGGGACCAATATTAGGGTACCCGAAGAGGAGGAGCTAATGATCGTTAATATTGATTCATCCGCGCGATCGAGAACGCGACTACACCGCTTGCCGGGTCACTCCTCGTCCGTCCACCTAGACCATGGGCCCCGCCTCAAGCTGACTCCCGAGGGCTGGCTCCGCCTCGCCCGATGTCTGAGGGCAGGCTCCGTCTCGCTCGACCCCCGAGGGCTGGCTCCACCTCGCCCGACATCTGGGGGCTGGCTCTGCCTCGCCCGACATCTGAGGGCAGACTCCGTCTCGTCCGACCCTCGAGGGCTGGCTCCGCCTCGCCCGACGTCCAGGGGCTGGCTCTGCCTCGCTCGACCCCCGAGGGCCGGCTCCGCCTCGCCTGACGTCTGGAGGCTGGCTTCACCTCGCCCGACCTCCAGGGGCTGGCTCCGCCTCACCCAATGTCCGCGCGCTGCTCCTTCATAACGACACGCGCAGATAAGGCAGGGCACTCAAATCAACCGCAATACCGAGGACCATACCCTGCACGCCTGTAAAAAAATACCGTCAGGATATGACAAGAATGGTGCTTTAAGACCTTCCAGGCATGTCAGGGCCCAAACAGTGTTGTAGGCGCCGACATTTGTCTTACAGTGTTGTGGGCGCCGCCATTTGGCCTCGGACACGGATCCTGACGGAAGCACATGACAACCACTACGGTCTAGGAGGAAACTCGCATCACCTACAGTAGCGGACATGCAGTCACCGCGCCGTCCGCTCCCTGTAGGGCCGCGGATCAGCACCCTGGTCCACCACGCTGCCCGCTAGGGCGGGATAGGACGTGACAACTTGCTGACAACGCCAGGACATGGCATCATCAACGGACAGACGCCTAGCGTGGGGCTATCCCTGGCACCGCCTGCCATGTCAGCGGGGCCCGCACAGAGGAAAAGGAAGAACCGACATCTTTGAAGAACCTCCTTTGCCTCTGGTTTTTCTTCTTTCTCCCATCTGTAATCCCTGCTCCCCCTTGGTCTATAAAAGTTAAGGCAGGGCACCCCACTAAGGGGACAGATCGATTCAAGACATCACACATAGTTGAGCAGCAACCAAGCTCTCAATATCCATTCGACCTTTCCATCAGAGACTTGGGACCTGTCCCTCTCTCGCCCGTTTGTAACCCCTACTACGAACTTTTCAGTGCTAATAACATGAGCAGCAGCCACAAACTGGACGTAGGGATATTCTGCCCAAACCAGTATAAACCTTGTGTCTTTTAGCACACCATCCGGGTCCAACACGCAATAACACAAATTTACTCATTGATGTTTACTTGAAACACAGACAGTTGGCGCGCCAGGTAGGGGCCTTTGTGCGTTCCAACATTTACGTTAGGCCACGGATGGCTAGCCATGAAATCAGCTGGGTCCCGAGCACACAAGTGCACTTTGGGGACCTGGACTTCATTTTCATGGTGGAGGGAGAGCTGGCGTGGACACCCATTGTAGTTCAACCCTTCCACTCTGATGGTCTTCGTGTCACCCCTTAGGGTACGCATGAGGTACATGGTCCGTCTCCATTTCCCCTCCTCCAACAACGTGGCCAAATATGAGGCACTCACCAATGGCTTATGCATGGCCACCGAGTTGGGCATCCGACGCCTCGACGTTCGAGGAGATTCCTAGCTAGTTGTCGACCAGGTCATGAAGGAGTCAAGCTACCATGATGCCAAGATGGCCGCATACTGCTGAGAAGTCCGCTGATTGGAGGATAAGTTCGACGGCCTTGAGCTTAATGACATCCTGAGGCGCCTCAACGAGGCGGCCGATGCGCTTGCGAAAGAAGCATCTGGCCAAGAGCCGTTGCTAATGGATGTCTTCGCCAGCGACCAGCACAAGCCGTCGGTTCGCTATGAGACGTCAGAACAAGGCGGTGATGGGCCATCCAATCTAGGCTCGGGGGCTGACCAATCGTCAGCTCCGCCTAGCCCCAAAGTCATGGAGCTTGAAGAAGACCCAGCGACAGAGCCTGACCCTCTGATCGACTGAAGGACGCTCTACCTCGACTACCTTCTCTGTGACGCGCTACCAATGAATAAGATGGAGGCTCAACGGCTCGCACATCGCGCCAAGTCCTTTGTTCTTGTGGAGGGCGAACTCTACAAGCGAAGCCACACCGGGATCCTGTAGCACTGCATCCCCATCGAAAAGGAGAAGCGTTTGCTGAGCGATATCCACGGTGGGGTCTGTGGTCACCACGCCACGCCCAGAACCCTGATCAAAAATGTGTTCCGACAGGTCTTCTACTGGCCTACCACGGTAGCTGACGCTGAGCAAATCGTACGCACCTGCGAAGGGTGCCAGTACTACGCTCGGTAGACTCACCTACCGCCCAAGCGCTCCAGACGATCCCCATCACCTGGTCGTTCATAGTCTGGGGACTCGATCTGGTTGGACCACTCAAAAAGGCGCTCGAGGGCTACACCCACTTGCTTGTCACCATAGACAAGTTTACAAAGTGGATAGAAGCTCGACCGATTTCCACGATCAAATCCGAGCAGGCCGTGCTGTTCTTCCTCGACATCGTCCATCGCTTCAGAGTCCCAAACTCCATCATTACGGACAATGGCACGTAGTTCGCTGGCAAGAAGTTCCTCTAATTTTGCGATGAACATCACATCCGTATCGACTGGGCCTCTATAGTGCACCCCTGAACGAATGGGTAGGTAGAACGCGCAAACGGCATGGTCCTACAGGGCCTTAAGCCGAGGATCTTCAACCGATTGAACAAGTTTGGCGCGTGCTAGGTCGCCGAACTTCCTTTAGTACTCTGGAGCCTGAGGACAACCCCTAGTCGAGCCACCAGCTACACACCCTTCTTCATGGTCTACGGTTCCAAGGTCGTCCTCCCAACCTACCTCGACTATGGAGCGCTAAGGATCAGGGCGTACGACGAATAGGGAGCCGAGGCATCCCTCGAGGACGCCATGGACCAGCTGGACGAAGCGTGCGATGTCGCCCTCCTCTGCTCGGCCAAGTACTAACAGGCGTTACGACGGTACCACAACCGACGAGTGTGGGGCCGAGCCTTCAACGTCAGGGACCTGGTCATCTGCCTCGTACAGAGCAACAAGGACCGCCACAAGCTCTCCCCGCCGTGGGAGGGACCGTACGTAGTTGCGGAGGTGCTCCATCCAGGAGCCTACAAGCTCAAGAACATCGACGGTGAAAACTTCACCAATGCCTAGAACATCGAGCAGCTACGTTGCTTTTACCCTTAATAAACGCACATTTTCTATTATCAGTTTTGTTATCCAACTCCCTGATTTTTTCAGTTACATCCGACCCCAGCTATGGTGAGGGGTCGGATCTCACTCAGGGGATGATATGAGCATATCTATCTAGCAAACATTTTCCACAGAAAAAACTTGTCTCAACAGGTAACACGAGTCGATCAGACGGCTTGGTCACGGCCGAGGAACGGGTAGGATGCAAATAGTATCTCGCTCTTATCCAGTGAAGGCTCCCCAAACCCATCACTCTTACCATCAAGGTAAAACCAGTGCCCAGGTCAATCGAATGGCTCATAACCGCCGCCGAGAGACAAGCACCCTTACTTACTTTACGTATTAATTTTGATACCGAGCCTCCGACCCTAGCAACGGCAGGGGATCGGACATCGCTCGGGGGCTGGCGAGAGTGTCCATTCGCTAGACATTTCTCTTTGCCCAACCCCTCCTTACGTTTAAAAACTAGAGGCACGGTGTGCAGGCACAAAAACTTTGAGTAAACCTGGTCGGACCGCTAGGACCCTACGCCCCAATGGCTACGGCATTTTTCCACCAACACGATCAGAGTCTTTGTCTCCGCACTCCAAACCTAAACCTCCGCTTTCTCAGGAAGGGTATGGAGGGCCTACCTATGGAATCTCCATCAAGGAGAGGCTGTCAGGTCACTCAAATTGATCGAACGGCTTGGGCCGCTACTGAATGACATATACGAAAGAATGGGAGGCTCGTGCAGGTTACACCGGCCCCGTCACGAACATCGGACCCGAACCCCACACGAACATATCCGGTAAGAATTACCAGAACCTGTCACTCGTGCCATCAAGGTAACATTACCGACCCCCGCTATTTCTTTATATGATCATTCATTCAATCATTCATCTCATACATCCAAGCATCGCATATGCGATTGCTGCATCACAACGCTTCGCGTCGCATCACGAAGCGGTAGTCATCTCATTCGATATGAGCAGCAACTGACCGAGGTTCGAAGGCTGGCCTGCGAAGGGCTTGAGGCCACCTCATGTCAAATGGAGCCAGGGGAGAAAAACTGAGATGAGCCCTAGCGTCCTTGCCTGATCCCGCTCAGAAGCAGACAGGGACATCTCAACCTTTCTCATTCGATTCTAACCTCGAGCCAAGCCCATAGAATCTCCATCGAGGAGAGGCCAACGGGCCACCCTAGCCTATCGAACGGCTCGAGCATCTGCCGGGAGGCAGGTTAAGAAGTAGTCGAATGCCACATAAGAGCTCTACCGACCCCATCAGTGGATGATAGACCTGGATTCCACTCGAACATGCCTGTTAGCGAGCTCACTGAGCACGACACTCGAGCCATCGAGGCAAGTGTCGTTAGCTCAGCCCCTCTGGTTGCGGAAACCAAGGACAGGGTGACGTAGGAAAGTACCATCATGATATGACAAGAAGGGTGCTTTAAGACCTTCCAGGTATGTCAGGGCCCGAACAGTGTTGTAGGCGCCGACATTTGTCTTACAGTGTTGTGGGCACGGCCATTTGCCCTCGAGCATGGATCCTGACAGAAGCACACGACAACCACTATGGTCCAGGAGGAAACTCGCATCACCCATAGTAGCGGACGTGAAGTCACCACGCCGTCCGCTCCTCGTAGGGCCGCGGATCAGCACCCTGGTACACCGCGCCGCCTACCGGGGCGGGACGAGACGTGACAACTTGCTGACAACGCCAGGACATGGCATCATCAGCGGACAGACGCCTAGCGTGGGGCTATACCTGGCACCGCCTACCATGTCAGCGGGGCCCACACAGAGGAAAAGTAAGACCCGATATCTTCGAAGGACCTCCTTTGCCTCTAGTTTTTCTTTTTTCTTCCATCTGTAATCTCTGCTCCCCCTTGGTCTATAAAAGAGAAGACAGGGCACCCCACTAAGGGGACGGATCGATTCAAGACATCACACATCACATCACGCATAGTTGAGCAGCAACCAAGCTCTCAACATCCATTCGACCTTTCCATCATAGACTTGGGACCTGTCCTTCTCTCACCCGTTTGTAACCCCTATTATGAACTTTTCAGTGCTAATAACACGAGCAACAACCATGAACTAGACGTAGGGACATTCTGCCCGAACTAGTATAAACCTTGTGTCTTTTAGCACACCATCCGGGTCCAACACACAATAACACAAATTTACTCGATGGTGTTTACTCGAAACACCGACAGTATGTATATGTAGGCCATAACAAAACAATGTCAATTAATTATGTGGCCTGTCCTAGCTAGGCTAATCTAGCTAGAGCGTGTTTGGCCTACGCCGACGCTCGCCGAGCTAGAGGAGAGGCGACGCCAAAACTACGGTGCATGAATTCCTTGCCACGTTTTTGCAACCTACGGCGTTGAAAGTGAACTAGGACGCTGAAGTGGAGTTGCAGCACGCCATAAATACGACAGGTAACCAAACGGCCACCGTAGGTTAGGCAAAAAATACATGGCGTGATTTGGCAAGAACGAGATGGACGATCGTTCTCACGAAGCCAGGCTTGGGTAGCCCGTTGGTGGCCTCGGATGTGCATCACCTCCCTCGCTTCTTCCATCCCTGGTCCCCTATCGCAGCCATCGTCGTCGAGCACTCCGACCATGTCCCCAGCGTTGAGGTCCCATGGCACCAGCTCAAGCGTGCGGGGGCGTGGTCCCAGGTGGAGCTCTTCAACGCTGCCACTGCCACCAACAAGATGGATGCCGGCGCTGGAGCTCTTCGTCCCCGCGGCCGTTGCCACCAAGCTGGAGCTCAACGCCGCTGCATCCCCAATCCCCATGGTGCCTAGCCGGAGCTCAAGTGGTCCACGCGACCAAGGGGCCACAACTTTGAGAGATGCGGGGGCGCGGGGCACGGAGGGGCAGTGGTGGTGCCGCGGCCGTCACCATGGCACGCACGGTGAGGGAGCTCGTTACCACCGGCAGTGGAGGCAGCTGTGGTTCGTCCTGGCCATGCTCAGGTACAGTGGCGGAGGGAAATTTAGGTGGGGCGGACTATGGACAATATATTTTAATAATAATTGCAAGGCGCATATATGAATGTCTACTATATGTGTGATAATGACATGAACATTTACACTAATCAGATGATTATATGTGATAATAATAGCATGAACAAATCAGAATATACTTCGCCCACGACCATGCCCGCGGGCAACGCCAGCATTGCTCACCTGCTCGCCGCCGTCGCTGCCCCCGACCCTAGAAACCATCCTCCTCCATGCGCTCACCTGCAACCTGTAGGCTGGTGCGGCGGTGCCGCTGCAGCGGGCTGGCAGTGGCAAGCAGGAGCAGCAACTAGAGCCAGGGGCATGGGCTCCCTTCGGGCTGCAGCTAGGGCCGCCGCCACCGCCGGCGTGCTATGGCCGACAGCAGTGCAACATGGCAGACGGTGGTGGTTGGCGTGCGGCGGTGGCGATGCGGAATCATGGATTTGGGAGCGACTGATGAAGCTAGCTGTTGAGTGCTTGGGCTTGGGGCTCCGTGGCTTAGGGCGCTTGCCACTTGGGCTGCTCCATTGATGGGCTATTGGGCCTTAGCCTTTGCTCAGGCCATAGTTTTATTTCCTATCCCAAAGAACACGTTCCTAGCTTGCAGGTTCGGCCGTGCCGCCGGACACCACCGCTCGGAGATGCAACAAGCGACGAAGAACAGAGGGATACTGGAGGCTCCCTACCGGCGGTAGGTGGGGCAACTGCCCCACCCTGCCTTATGGGAAGCTCCGCCTCTACTGAGGTATGTGCATGTCAAGTGTTCGACAAAATGCCTAGGGTAAGCTCACCCTAACAAAGATGAGGTTAGTGCATCATAGCAAGCCAGACAACCAAACAAAACTCTACACGGTGTAGGTTTAACTTGTACATCAACCAAAAACAGATGTCTGTGTATTGGACAAGCACGCTCGGCCCTAGGGCGGGCGAGCGGGGCGGTCGCCCTGGCCACCGAGCCGTAAGGGCTGAATTTTTTACTTTTTAGTCATTTTTTTGAAAGTTTTTCATAAATACGTTCATAACGGAAAGATTTCAGAATATGAACCCTTAACTCGAGGTGAGCGGCCTTGTAGCATGCACCTGTAGCAGCGACAGCATGCACACCTGCTGTCATCGCAGATGCATGCAGTTCCGCCGAGCGAGACACGCATGCTGACCACGCGACCAGCCGACCTGGTCCCACAAACGCTTGCTGCACTTCGCCATCGCTTGGGGCGCGGGCGCGGGCGCGGGGCGTACAGGGCGCCAAGCTCGGCCAGCGTGGTGCCGAGCTGCCTGCCATCTCGGTGGAAGGGACGCAGACGCCGAGACGTGTTAGCTCGGTGTGAGCATTGATGGTGTCGAGAGCGCAACGTGCTGTGCTGTTTGAGAGGTCTAAAAGCAAGGAGTACAACGTGTGCATCAATTCTCTCTCTGTTTTTTTTTGCCATGCGGCTGTAGGATGCTCATTGTAACAGTATGCCTTGTAGGGTATAAATGCTTTGTGCTAGTTTTCAATTACTAAATGTATTTTAAAATTTTCAGCACATGCCTTCTACTCACCCTGTACATGAAAGAATGCAATTATGGTATCTGTGCAAGTCAATCAAGCTCAAGTTTGACCAAGATAGTAAATAGTATTAGCATTTATGTCTTTAAATAAATTTATTATGAAAATATATATTTCTATAACTAGTCTAATGACACTTATTTTGTATCATGAATGTTTGTACTTTTTTATATAAATTTAGTCAAAGTTCATGTTATTTGTACTTATTTTGGAATGGAGAGAGTATGTGACAAGATAATTTTTTTGAGAATAGGTAATGCATGCTAGGTAACTATTCTTAGTTTAACATCCAAACTAATACAAGCGATGATAGATGTACATATGTTATAAGAGGCCTCAATTTTTAGTGTTGCCCTGGGCCCCCCAAATCTCAGGGCCGGCCCTGTGGACAAGCCAAGATTGGTCTAGCCCTGGCTTATTTTCTGGCCAGGTTGGAGCGGGAGGAGTGAACCAAACATGTCCATACTGTATTGTCTACGTCTTGCCTTGCGTGATTGCGTCTGGTCGTCACCCTCGACAAAGTTTCGAGATGACTTGGCTATCTTGCAGCATACATTTTCCTAATTAAGAAATAACTAGCAAACGTGTCCGTACGTTGCAACGGGATGTATATATTATTACAAAGTGATTTGGATGACTTCAATTTGAAGATTTATTAATAATCGTATCATGGGTTATTAGGATTTATCTTGGAACTGGATTCCCTACTGTTCCTCGACGTAGGTTAGTTGCTTTAACTTACATGAGCATGAGAGATTTAAAGATTTCTTATCTGACGATCACATTATATGTTCATATTTATTTTAAGATTGTATGCTTTGCACTGCATCATAGCTTGTTGGATGTGCTGCTCTAACTTATACAGACATGTGAGAGATTAACGCACCAATATAAAGTGATCTATGTTTTTAAAACAATAATAAATATATAAATATATATTACTTTATTTTTTGGATAGATCGAAACATGGTCAAGTGTTCTAAATGGATTGTAGTCAGAGGGACATGCCATAAATTTAATTTAACCCATAATAACTTTGAAGTTGAGTTTGTTTGAATCACGATGGTGCATGCGGATGCAACACCGGTCGACTTGTACCTATTGTCTAGGACGACCATACGAACTCGCGTCATTTATAGATTAGAGTGAAACCGAGTAGTTTTTTCATGTGCATATTTTTTTGAAAGCAAATAAACTGGTCGAAACGTGAAACGGGCCGCAAATAAAACTGAGAAGACGAACGCGGGATGGACGGACAATGACCAAGATCACTCATGGTGGCTTCGTTGAATTTATATTTGCCCAATTTCTATGTTTATCCTTTTCTATTTAAATTAGGATTCCTATTCGAGCAACTCAGGACTATTTGACCAATTTCTATTTTTATCCTTTTCTATTTAGATTTGGATTCCTATTTAAGCTACTCAAGACAAAAAGCCTTGCATGTTTGATAATATGAAATAGAAGTCTGTTTGGATTAGGGGAGAGCCGGACCAAAAAAATAGGTGGAGAGAAATTTTACCTATTTAATATTAGATAGATATAAATATAGATAAAAAAGCAAGGCGGCCTTCACTATTCATGAAAGACTAAGTATAACCGTACTTGGCCAAAACATTGGTTTTGAACAATCCATAGTACTTGACCGAACTTGACCATAGGTTAGTAAACAAAGAAAAAAGTACAACACTAGGTGGAGCCTCGGTCCTAGATTGGTCGACACCAACCAAACTCGGCGAAGACTTCCAACGCCACGGTCTTGCAGCATGACTAAAAGCAGGAAAAAGATGGCTTTGGAAAGGAGAGGACAAGGATTAAAAGCAGCAAGTGGTGCCTAGCTCCATCCAGAATATAAGCACCATGTCTACATAGCCGGGTTGCCTATCCAAAGAGTTGCTGCACGTCTGCAAACATACAATCACCATGGTGATGCTCCTCATCAAGCCTCTCTTGCGCATGCTCGCCTTCTCCCTCATTTGCCTCGCCACAAACGCAGCCCATGGAGACGGAGCAAACGCTCCCCACATCCCCGAATCCGACCAGCTCGCGCTCATGTCATTCAAGTCCCTTGTGAGGAATGACCCATTGCGAGCCCTAGCGTCGTGGGGCAACATGTCCATTCCCATGTGCCGGTGGCGCGGCGTGGCGTGTGGCTTGAAGGGGACATCGCCGGGGCCATGTGGTGGCTCTGGACCTCCCCGAGCTCAACCTGACTGGCACCATCACCCCTGCGCTGGGAAACCTCACTTACTTGAGGCGACTCAATCTTTCATCGAATGGCTTCCAAGGGATCCTGCCTCCGGAGCTGGGTAATATCCATGACCTTGAGACTCTGCAACTTACCTACAACTCCCTCTCTGGGCAGATTCCACCGTCACTCTCAAACTGTAGCCACCTGGTAGAAATTTCTCTCGACAGTAACAATTTCCATGGGGTAGTACCCAGTGAGTTCAGCTCTTTGCGTGATCTGCAGGTACTCAGTCTTGGCAAAAATTGGCTTACAGGAAGAATCCCTTCCACCATTGCCAGCCTTGTAAACCTGAAAAAACTAGTCCTAAGATATAACAACATGACAGGAGAAATCCCGACAGAGATAGGCAGCCTTGCCAACCTCAACGTGCTGAACCTGGGTGCAAATCAGTTCTCAGGAATGATCCCCGGATCACTGGGAAACCTCTCAGCGTTGATGAGTCTTTATGCTTTCAAAAATAGTTTTGAAGGAAGCATTCCACCACCACTACAAAACCTCTCGTCTCTTACTGAACTCGGATTGGGGGGAAACAAACTCCAAGGAACCATCCCTTCTTGGTTAGGCAACCTCTCTTCACTAGTATTCCTAGATCTTGAAGAAAATGGTCTAGTTGGTCAGATCCCAGAATCATTAGGAAATCTTGAGATGCTTGAACACCTTTCTGTCTCAAGAAACAATCTTTCAGGTTCCATACCTGGTGCGCTTGGCAACCTCCATGCCCTCACTATACTTGATCTAGTGAACAATGAACTAGAAGGCCCTTTGCCCCCTTTGATGTTCAATAATCTTTCCTCTCTCGAAGTTCTAGATGTAGAGTACAACAACTTGAATGGGACTTTTCCACCTAATATTGGAAGCAACCTTCCGAAATTGAACCATTTTCTTGTATCAAACAATCTATTTCAAGGCATGCTCCCCGCATCCCTTTGCAACACCTCCATGCTTCAATATATTCTAACACTAGAAAACTTCCTATCGGGAACGATTCCAGAATGCTTAGGAGCTCACCAAAGGAGGCTGTCTGGAGTGTCAATTGCTTCGAATCAGTTTGAAGCAACAAATGATGCTGATTGGGGCTTCCTGGCTAGTCTGACCAATTGTAGCAACCTGGTTGCATTAGATGTTAGCGAGAATAATCTCCATGGCGTGCTGCCGGCTTCAATTGGTAATCTCTCAACACAGCTGGAGTATCTCAGCATGGCATACAACAATATAACTGGAACAATAACAGAAGGAATCGGTAACCTCATCAACTTGCAAACATTTTACATGCCTCATAACATTCTCATAGGTGCTATTCCGGCATCCCTCGGCAACCTCAATAAGTTGTCTGAATTATTTCTGTACAATAATGCCTTGTCTGGACCCATGCCAGTGACTCTTGGCAATCTTACACAACTTACTGAACTTCTCCTCAGTACAAATGCTATAAGTGGACCTATACCATCTAGTCTCAG